>JAUPMG010251791.1:0-21859 GCA_031762675.1 Pachysandra terminalis | reverse complement strand
TGGTCATGTGCTTGACCATACCATCAGACCTTCACATCAGTTGAAGGTACTGATTTAACTGAGTGTTGTTATGATTTTAATATCATACTATGGTGAGGAAGTCCCGGATGGAATAGTTATTTAGGTTGAGGAATTTGGCCGTCCCAATATTACCCCATTATATTCATCTCGATAGCGTATTATTATATGTAACGAATGCCGAGTGAAATTCTGTTGGCATTCGCTTTATGTAAGATTCACTGAAGTTATGATCCGATTTATGTATGCCTTGGATTTTTGCATTGCCCTGAGCGCAAATAAGTGGGAAAATTGTGCCCTCTTGGTCGAAACCCCTTAAAACTATGACGCGCATATAGAATATCTTACTTGAGTATCCCGAATAGGGGGAATGGTTCGCTAAGACATCTTGCTCAGTAATTGATTGGTCTAGTGTGGGGATTACATAACTTGAATTCTGAATAGCATGCATGATTGCACAACATATGTATTTGCATGGATCGCACTTGGTGATTACCCCTTTCATTGTTGCATGAACATGCATTGCATTCATTAAAAATTGAACCATCATTCACTATATTCACATTGCATTCACTTACACATTGCATATTACGATGTTATTGCATATATTCTGTTTTATTCTATGTTATATCATTGGAGAGTGGCTTTGACCATATTCCAATCTAAAATAAGGTCTAATTGATTTATTTACTGAGCTAAGTGTAGCTGACGCTTTTGAGCAACCATTTCAGGATCTTTATTTAGTGGACTGCAAGACCATGGAGATCAAGGTAGAGACCAAGTCAAAGATGAAGATAATAGATATATTTAGGATTTATTTGCTTATTTTAGTAGAAATGTAATAGGGATGATTTACTTGAATTTGTTCAATAAGTTAGTTAATAAGGATTTGTTTTAAAGCATGAGAAAAAGATTTCTTATTAATTTTTCGCTGTGATTTACTTGAATGTTTTGGATGTAATAGAGTTAGTAATTATTTCATTAATTTCAGTAAAAGTAATAAGTAATATATAAAAAGTCTTGTGATATTTCTATAGTTTGGCTCTTATTACTTTCCACTCCCATAGGGATATGGGATGAGAGTCATGGTTTGAACCTAAGGGATTCCCACGTGAATTTCATTTAAGTTTGGGTTGTGAAAAAAGTGGTATCAAAGCAAATGTTTCCTGTGAATCTAAGTTTTTCTGGCTTGATACCAAAAGTGGTGTCAGTGCCTAAGTTTTCATGTTTTTAAATCAAGTTTCAAAATTTTTTGATTGCCGGTGTTTTAAAAGGTTTCAAGGTGTTGATGTTTTAAAAAGTTTTCTAGGTGCTGATTATTAGAACTAACATTGGCTGCTAACTTAAGTGTGGGCAGATTTCCTTCTTCTTATTAAATAGATTGCTATTCATTCTACTCATCTAGGAAGGAACAAGTTCTACGCAATAAGGTAATATTGATGTCAAGAGTACTATGGAGTAATAATGGAAGATCCAAAGCAACAAGGGAACTAGAAGAGCATATTAAGGTAAGTATCTAAACTTTTCTCAATCGGGGATTATCAGAATTGTCTTAATAAGGGTAGACTGTAATAACCCAACTAAAACATAGGATTGATTTATAATTAATAGAAGTATAAAATTTAGGGTGTAATTAATATAGGGGTTAATTTAAAATCTTAGTTAGCTACTGATTTAACTTTCACTGTTTGTGATTGGTGGGTTGCACTATAGGAAGCTAAAGTGCTTCACACAGAATCATAACTCTTTAATTTATAATGTGTGGCCAGTCCTGGTAGGTATTAATTCATTCATTAATAAAGGTTCATAAATTATTTAAAATACTAGAATAAAGTATAAATTAATTCATCAATAAATACTGATATTTGCTGTTTGAAATAAATTATTTAAATTAGTATACTTGCCGATATGTTTTTTTTCAACCATATCATTAACAAAGTAAAACTTAATATTAGAATTAATTATATTTTCAAACTGAATTAGTAATTTTAAAATACTAAGATAAAATTTTGAATATAAAACATGGGATGAAATTCTTAAATCCTATAAACTAAAGTAGATACAATATACTTTATTTATATAAAGTATTTATATTTAAAATGCTATAAATTTACAAATTTAACTTCCTTTTATACTTAAAAATATAAAGTATTTATATTTAAATTCTATTTATATATGTATATAAATATATGTGTAATTTTATAATAGTTTATAATTTATAAACTCGTTTACATAAAAGTTTTTATAAGTAAAGCCTTCTAGAAAGAATTATATTTAAAATTTGTTTTATTTTAATAGTAATAATAATAATAACAATGATAACAATAATTATTCATAGATTGATCTCTTGAAAATTTGTAAATTATTATTTAAGTAACTTCATTAAGGAATCTTAATAGATGTTACTTATATATTTTTCAAATCCTTTTAGATCTTTATAAAATAGTTATGATTATATATATTTACCAAAAATATTTATATATAAAAGTTGTTATTATAATAATGAATTCTGGAAACAGTTCTCTTATTATATACAAAGTTGTTTTATTATGATTTCTATCAGTTTAAAAACAATACGATCCACTTTAATAATAATATAAGTATATCAGTATTTTGAAACTAATTAATTAACAACACCTAAGTACTTTAATTTCGAGGACGAAATTTATTTAAGGAGGATAGAGTGTAACAGCACGAAAAAACTGAAATAGAAAATTCTTTTTCAAACAAGGGTAAAATAGTAATAGAATAAACTATATTTATAAAAACACTTATATAATAACTATGTACTTAACTTAACCTATATTATTATATGAGAACTTTATACAATGATACATTAAAACAAATTATACTGTTTAAGGCTGATTTAATTAAGTGTTGGGCTTAATTGAATTGTCTTGGGCTTAATTAATAGCAATTGGTCTTATAAACCTTAATTGGGCTTAAGTGATTAAGTATGAACCTTAATTAATTAATTATCTTAATGGCCTTAAGGCCCAAATCCACAATTTAAACTTAAAACATGTTAATCTAGTTTTTAATAATAGCCTTCTAGAAAACTTGAGTTAGAAAGTGATTAGGACTCCCAAACAGCTTAAAAATGAAGCCTATTAGTTGTGTTAGGACTCCACATTAAATAAGATAAAAAAAGACTAGGACTAGGACATTAAATAAGGATAATTATGATTCTAATTAGAATAGGACTTCGTAATTAAAGGAAGATAAACCTTAATTAATCCTAAGATAAATAGGATAGGACTTTTAAAGCAATCGTATTAAGATTAGAACACTTTAAATCAATGGTTAGGATTTCGTAGGAGCACTTGGATTAATTTAATGGTTAGGATTAAAAGTAAAAGGTTTTAAATCTGATTAGGATTAAAGTAGGATAACACCAATGGTTAACTCACACTAGAACTAGGACACTTTAATCTAAGGGCAATAATTAAACTAATCTAATCCAAGGGCTATAGACCAAAACATAATCCTAAACTAAGTCTAACTCTAGAACAACTATGAGACAAGATTAAAAACTATATAAAAAATGCATGGGACGTCCAAAACATAAAACTAAGTCTAAGAGTGATTGCTGGAGCGGGAAGAGGAAGAAGAACAGTTCAGATTTGAACAGAGAAGAAGAAGAAGAAGATTCGATGAGCTATAGCAACTAAGTAACTCAATTATACTTTATTTTTTATTTGGATATAGGTGTGATGCCATATTCATTGAATATGACATAGCACTTTAATTCAAATTGAAGAACATGTGGATTTATGATTTAAAAACTCAAATTACTAGTATGATAATCTTGGTGAAGGTAAGTTAGTGTTTTATTTCATATTTTGAATTGGTTTGGTTCAAATTATGATTTTAATAGTAGTGTTAGTTGAAGGTTTTCGCTCAGTTTAATTTAAAATACGAATTATGTGTTGTTTCCTATTTTTTGGGCAAATCGGCAGACTACTAGCGTGCCGTTTAGCCTGCCGGTTCACCCAGGTGGTATCTGGCAGACCAACCGGCATACCAGTAGCCTGCCAGATATTATTAGTGTGTTATTGGTCCTCTGCCTAGCCTACCGGTGGACAACCGGTGTGCCGGTTAGCCTACCGGTGGCTAAACTTGTTTGTAATGTTTGAAAACTGTTCACTACCTAGCCTGCCGGTGTGCCGATTAGCCTAATGGTCAGACTCATGACCCTATGAACCTTCTTTGGACTCTCTGCTTAGGCTGTCGGTGGTCAACTGGTTTGCCGGTTAACCTACCAGCAAGCTTCAAGACCATGCACCTATTGTGTTTAGTTCCTGCCTAGGCTGTCAGTAGCCAACCGGTGTGCCGGTTAGCCTGTCGGACAGCCCAGCTTGGGTTATTTGATGATTTTTGTGATATGTACTAGATTCTTGATAGATCTTAATAAATTATATGTTGATTATAATGATTCTAGGACATGTTTAGATGCTTGAATTAATTGATATGTTTCATCACATGATATTCATGATTAGTCTTTATTTGAATGATATAAGGTTTATACCATGATTTATTGTCCTCATGTTGATTATTATAAATTATTTCACTACTGTACACAAATTGTATGTTTAGGTAGTGTGCACAGTGACTACACATGTGCTTGACAATACCATCACACCTTCACATCAGTTGAAGGTACTGAATTAACTGAGTGTTATGATTTTAATCTCATACTATGGTGAGGAAGTCCCGGATGGACTGATTATTTAGGTTGAGGGATTTGGCCGTCCCAATATTACCCCATTATATTCATCTCGATAGCGTATCATTATACATAATGGATGCCGAGTGAAATTTTGTTGGCATTCGCTTTATGTAAGACTCACTGAGGTTACGATCCAATTTATGGATGCCTTGGATTTTTGAATTGCCCTGATCACAAATAAGTAGGGGAATTGTGCTCTTTTAGTTGAAACCCCTTAAAACTATAATGCGCACATAGAATATCTTACTTGAATAACTTGAATAGGGGGATGGTTCTCTAAGACATCTTGCTCAATAATAGATTGGTCTAGTGTGGGGATGATTACATAACTTGAATTCTGAACAACATGCATGATTGCACAACATATGTATTTGCATGGATCACACTTGGTGATTTCCCCTTTCATTGTTGCATGAACATGCATTGCATTCATTAATAATTGAACCATCATTCATTGCATTCACATTGCATTCACTTACACATTGCATATTACCATGTTATTGCATATATTCTGGTTTATTCTATGTTATATCATTGGAGAGTGGCTTTGACTTATTCCAATCTAAAATAGGGTTTAATTGATTTATTTACTGAGCTAAGTGTAGCTGACGCCTTTGAGCAACCATTTCAGGATCTTTAGTTAGTGGATTGCAGGACCATGGAGATCAAGGTGGAGACCAAGTCAAAGATGAAGATAATAGATATATTTAGGATTTATTTGCTTATTTTAGTAGAATATGTAATAGGGATGATTTACTTGGATTTGTGTAATAAGTTAGTTTATTGGGATTTGTTTTAAAGCATGAGAAAATGATTTCTTATTTATTTTCCAATGTGATTTACTTGATTGTTTTGGATGTAATAGAGTTAGTAATTATTTCATTAATTTTAGTAAAAGTAATTTATAAAAGTCTTATGTGATATTTCTATGGTTTAGCTCTTATTACTTTCCACTCCCATAGGGATATTGGGTGAGAGTCACGGTTTGAACCTAAGGGATTCCCATGTGCATTTCCTTTAAGTTCGGGTCATGACAGTATGAGTTCTTCATGCTTTTTATGAGGTCAATCATGTTTTTCTCATTATTAAGTGGAATTTCTCATGGTTTCTAATAGGAATCCAGAATTAAATTGAACGGGTTTTTCTAAAAGTTATTCTAGCCATGTCGTTAACTACGGTTACGAGATGTTCCCGAATTATTTTAGTTCAATCAAATCAAAGGTCTTCATAGAAATCAAGCATGTAAAGTTATCCGAGTTACAATGAATTTCATATCGGTTCAGGGAATTACCCCGATGCCTAAGCATTCTCATCACTGGTTTTAACCCCTCTTATTATTGATCCTTTAATTATTCCTTTTTATTACCAATAATTTTTCCACCATTATAATTGTTCTTTAACCCACTTTTGCCTTGAAATCCGTGCTCTTTGTGGTTCAACCTCGGACTCACTGAGAATTATATTTCTTCGAACACCTGCACTTGGGAGTGAGCAAAGCATGAGGAATTGGCCATCTGAGGGTGGCGAGCCCACAAGTGTGACTGTATATGTACATGGTGGTGAAATTGACTGGTTGTTTGTAAGTAGTAATAATAGAGTGGTCGTGTCACCAAAATGATTGTGGCCGCCTCGGAGGGTCTGTCGCAAGACATATCATGGCTGATCTAGAAGGTCTATCGCCATAATGATTGTGGCCACCCCAAAGGGTTTGTCACCGAGCTGATCGTGGCTGTCTTGAAAGGACTGTCTGTAGTGACCCTAACCCCCCTCTTTTATTTAATGATTAAATCCTATTTAATCATCTAAATGAACTTTAGGATTAATTGTTAGAAGATTGGCTGAATTGGACCAAAGTGTAATTAAGTTAAATTATAGGGTGATTTATAAAATTTATGATAATTTCAGGAGATTTGGGCTTAGGCCCAAAGCTTGAGTTGTAATGGATCATGGGCTGGTCGTTTGGCCCATAGAAATGAGGTGAGGATACCTTAGTCATTTAAAATTTTTTTATCAATTGGTGTTGTGGGAAAGCCCCACTAACTCCACAATTCCTATGTACAAGGTAATGGAAAATAACCACAATTTGGAGGAAGAAGCTTGAACCAAAAATAGGAAGAAGAAAGGAAGGATTTTGTAGAAATTTCTAGAGAAGAAGAGGGAAAAGCAAAAAAAGAAAATCTTTTACAAGAGATCCTTGGTGTGGAAGTTCAGAAAAATCCAAGCTTGGCAAGAGATAACAAAAAGGAAACCTTTTTTTTTATATTTTAAATAATGCATATAAGATCATGGTGTTGTATATGGTTGAATTAAGCATGTAATCTATGATTTCTCCATGTTGTATGAAGATCATGTCTACAATTGTTGAATTATAACAATTAGGAAGAAATCTTAGTTTATGGACTTTTATTCATGGGAAATTAGTGAATTTATCATGTTAATCTTGAATTGAAGTTTGGGTTTTGTTTATGGCATGTTATTTTGTTTTATAATGGTGTAAATTGTGGTTTTAGTGTTTATAAATGTCAAATTTGAGTATATGGAAGATTGGGCAAGAACCCCTAGAAAGAAAACAAAGTTCTGGGCTGGGATTGCTTGCTCGACAGGAAGCTCGGTAGCAGTCGGGGTCACCTACTAAGCAAAGAAAAGTCTCAGGCCTTGATACGGAGACTTGGCAGTTGCCGAGGAGCTTCGGTAGGTAGCTCGGCAGCTACCGAGCACCTGCCAAGCTCCAAAAGCCATGAAATTTCATGTGAAGCCCCATGACGGTATTTATAGTGTGTGTGTGTGGTCTTGGTTTGTGTGCGAAGTACCTGTGTAAGATTTTGTGCAATAAAATGTGTAAACAACCTAGTTTTCAACATGAGCTGACTATGTATGGTGAGATGTACATGTTGATTTTGAATGGTTGTATCATGACATGAACTATGTCGTTGAAGTTAGGTGTACAATGATCCTAGTTTGGTAAATTGTTGTGTGAATGGTATGTGGGTCCTATGTATATTTTCTGAATTGTTTGTATTTGAGAGTGATGTTAGAGGCACTCACTGGTGACCCTTGTGTTGTGTGTGACACAATATGTATATGTTGATTGTTTTTGTGAAGGTGAATTTCCTACCTAGGGTACATCCTAAAAGGAAAGAGGGCAGGTTTCCTACCTAGGATACCATCACCTGAAAGGAAAGATGGCAGATTTCCTACCTAGGGCACCATCCTCTAAAAGGAAAGATGGTAGATTTCATGCCTAGGGTACCATCCCCTGAAAGGAAAGAGGATGAATTCTCTGCCTTGGGTATTATCCCCTGAAAGCAAAGAGGGTGGCATCATCTACCTTGAGTATTATCCTTTATAAGAAATGATTACTAATAGTTACATGGTCGTGGTTACATATTCTTGGGACAGAGTTTCCTGGAGAATATGTTGATGGAATTCATGGTTGGGCTTGGACTAACAACCTTGCATACTTGCATCATATCATACAAAATAATACATCACCTCATATCACACAAAACAATGCATCACCTCATATCATACAACATAATGCATCACATTACATCATACATCACAATACACTTCATACACACCCATTATTCATATTGCATGCCTTTCATTATTTATGGAGTTTTAATATGGTTATATTGTGTAGTAAATTGTCGAGTGTTATGGAAGAAGAACATGTGCATAAGGTTGTGGTTTTAGCATGACAGGATCATGAGTGTTGATTTCTGAAATATATTAAGCTTGATGTTGATCATGAGATTATGAAACCTTGTATAATTGTAAGTACGGTGTGTAAATTAGATTACAAGCATGATAAGGACAATGTGAGTGAATTACTTATGTGTTCTGTGAAAGTTGTATGAATGAACTGCTTTATTATGTCTATGAAAGCATCTATTGTCGTGCTTTGGAATTTTCCTATTGAGATTCCAAGCTCACCCCTATGTTGAAACAGGTGAATTCTTCGAGTGAAGTGGACCTTAATTGGATGGACTCTGGAGTTATGGACATGTTTATGAATTATGTTTTTTTTTATTTTCACTTTTGATCCCATTTGGGTAGTATTGTTGTAGTATTTTAGATGTTGTTGGTCATCTTGTGATGATACTTGTTAAGGATTTAATTTTATCAGACTTCCGCAGGTTTGTTAGTTATGCTCTGTGGAACCCATGGGATTGGTTACGTGTAATGATGGTTTGGCAGCCACATCCATTATGTGGATCCAAAGGTCATTCCCTTGAGCTCCCCGAGATCCCATATCTCGGATTTGGAGTGCGACACTGTCACCAAAATGATTGTGGCCACCCCGGAGGGTCTGTCACCGAACTGATTGTGGTCATCCCAGAGGGTATGTCGCTAGAATGATTGTGGCCTCCCCGAAGGGCTAGTGGAAAGACAGATCGTGGCTGACCTAGAAGGTCTATCACTAGAATGATTGTGGTCATCCCGGAGGGCCTGTGGCAAGATGGATCGTGGCCGATCTAGAAGGTTTGCAGCCAGAATGATTGTGGCCATCTGTCGCCGAATTGATCATAGCCATCCTGAAAGAATTGTCGCTAGAATGAATGTGGCAGCCTCAGAGGGTTTGTCGCTGAACTGATAGTGGCCGCCCTGGAGGTTCTGTCTCCAGAATGACTGTGACCGCCTTAGAGGGCTTGTCTTCGAACTAATCGCGGTCGCCCCGGAGGGTCTATCGCAAAAATGAATGTAGTTTTCTGTCATGTCATATGATGTTGTCTAGAGTCGTTGTCGATGCAGCATGACTTGATGGTCATTAGGTGTTGTGTCCATGGTGGTGTACTGTTCAATGTTGACGGATGAAGTCATGGAGATTGACATTGCATTTGTAAGAAGTTTCTCTTCGTTGTTTTGGAGAGAAGGACGCTATCAAATCAGAGAGTAGCATCTTTGTTTCTCGAGAATGGCACGATTGCGAAGCATAACTGTGATAGTGTGCTAACCATCTGAAGGATTCGAACAACATAAGGTTACACTCAAGACTGGCAGAATAAGAATCATAATGTTGGTCATCCATCATGGCATGATTTGATGTCAGAGGCCTTAATATCATGTGGGCTAACCCAAAAATGTAATATTCACCATTGCCTATCATATGCATCCCCGACCGTATGCGCTTCGACATCATAAGATGGTGGAGAAATCCAAACATATAGGCCCATAAGAAGAGAGTGTTTTCCAATATAGAATCTTGATATTTTCATGTATGCTAATAGCCACTGTTCAGTGGATGAATTAATAATGATGTGAAGCAATCCCAAGATTCCAATGTCATTGATACAGATTGACTTGCTGGTGACGTACAATATAGTATTTCTCTGATGCCAAATGTAGGCACCCTTGAGAACCAAATAATAGCGTGCTTGTCGATTATAAGATATTTTGAGGTCGCATTATAAATCCACCACTTGAAGAATATGTCCATAGATCATGAGAATAGCAAGCTTTATAAATATAAATTGAGATCCCAACATTGAAAAGTGTAGAACCCCATAGAGAACTCTGTAATACTCATATTGAAGAGAAATCGCCGTCATAATAAGATGGAGCTAGCTCAAAGCTACGATTCCATAACCCAATGGAAAATGCGCTATTAAAAGCTCAGAACAAGGGGCGTGTCTTTACGTCACACCCCCAAAACCCGTAACACAATTCCCTATGAAGGACTGCACGGATCTCGAAGTGCAACCTTCGGGTTCCATCGCTAGAACGCGGATTGCCATATCAAAACCACAAGTAAGAAAAGTAAAACATACCTTTACTGATCAGAATTGCGAAAGCTAAATAAAAACATGTAATCCAAATCACAGTCTATGACTTCAGCTGAGTCATGACCATCAAAAGAGTACAAAACTAAAGTATAAAGTTAACTAAGCTATTACAACTAAATATTCACCAAAAAGCCCTAATCTAGATAAGCAATAAACAGTAAAATATGCAGCAGCAAGCAATCCAATCCAAATCCTAGTCCAAAGCAAAGTAATCCATATCCATCATCCTTCTCATCCTGTAACATGAGAAGTTGCGTGAGCTTTGAAGGCCTAGTAAGTCAATCAAACAGTCATCCATTCCCATATGATATGAATAGAGTTAATTCAAGTCATGGCAATACAAACACACCATATAAACAGTTAATTATTATGAATTTATTAATGATATGAAGTTTAATGAATGAATCATACATATGCTCTAGATGAATGCTCAAACAAGGAATGAAGTGATGATGATATGCAAATGAATGTATTAGACAAATGTAGACTGTTAAGAACCCTATAACTTCCAATACAATACAAACCAAATTTCAGGCAAAGGCCACTAGGAACAACCGAATCTCCCCTTTTCATTCCGGGCGCTAACCCATTGTAGAAGGACACCATTGTGCTAATTCAGATTAGATGCTACTCTCGGAAATTCCAACCCAATGCTATCTTAAGAGTGTATGATTACTCAAGGTATTCCAACCCGCATAGGAGCTCGTAAGCATCCTACCCTATTTTAAGTGGGGATTCCAACCCACAACGCATGTAGTCAACCCATAGGAATCCTAAAAAGGAAACCCTTATTTTCCACCTCCAAGGCTTTCTTAACACTCTACATCAGCCTAGCACGAATGCAATAGATTATTAACAAGTGTCATCTCAATTCAATTACAATTGAGTCCAATATGAATTACTCTCAAGTCCAATGTCAATTACAATCAAATCCAAGGTGATTAATAGGTACCAAGCTATTATGGAACTCCAAGATAAAGTCTATGGTCTATCTTGAGTCCTAAAGGTCAATTACTAAGACAATGGTATGAGTCCACATCAATTCCCAATCAAATCCTCAACCTGTGTATTTTTGGGTGTTCCACCGGTACCCTCATCGGTGTACTGGTGGGTGCCGATGTGCTCCTTTTCCCTAGAAACAAGGCTCTATAGGTACGCTCACCGATGTACCGGTGGGTACCGATGGTCTAAGGTATGCAGGGTGTGCATCGGTACCCTCACCGGTGTACAGGTGGTTGCCAAAGCCCTATTTTTTTCTATAAATGGCTCCCTGTTGGTGTACCAGTGGGTGCCAAACTGGGTGTGATCTTGGGATTTCTAGATCTCGGGAATTTCATCCCTTTGATCCACAAATCAATTTTGGTCGATTCTAATGGTCTCAAATCTATGGGTTTTCTTGGTAGAACATAACCAAACCTATTTCTAACATATTAAATATGATCCCATGCAATCAAATCATCAAAATACACATAAACACTCAAGAACATGAATGTGATCACATGAACTCATAAAAGGAAATAAACAGTAAGAATTAACTTACCTGATCTGATCTTCTTGATTCAGAAATCACCAATGTCTTCTACTCTTCCTCTCTTCCTTCTTTTTCTTCCTTTGTTCTCTTCCTTTAGCACTGCAACAAGCATGCTAGGGTTTAGTTCCAGATCTGAACCTCTTTCTCTCTATTCTCTCAATCTCTCCAGATTCAATCCAACGATCATCTTGAGATGGGAAGGGAAGGGAAGGATATATATCAACTTCCTTCCTTTCTATCCTCAAACAAACCTTCCCAATCCCACGTAGCCTTGTGCGTGTGGAATTAGAATAGAGTTTTCTAAATTACAGATAATACCCTATTTAAATAATAATTACAATAGAACTCCAAAATAATAACTTTAATTATAAAATTAACCCTTATGCTAATATTACCTGTAATTATATGGTTAGATGCCAAATAAAATTCACTATAATTAGTTATAAATTATTATCAATTAAGGAACCCTTATAATAAAGGATTTAGGTGACTACAGTTTATCGACACATATTTCTTATCTTTGTCAAGTAGTTCCAACCAATTGTACAAAGCATTACCAAGGTGCCTGGGTTCTTGTTCAACATTTCATATGGAGACAGAGTGCAACAATTGACAGATGGGGTACATGACATGCTAAGAAAGATCATAGGATACATGGATGTGCTTGGTTGTCATGCAGATTGAGAACCAATAGGTGGTTCTATGTGAAGCATGTAGAGCACAAGGCTGAACTAGGTGTTCATGAATGTATGGGACAAGATATAGGATGGTGAAACATACATGAGCATTAATCATAGATTATGGGCCTGCAGACATTTTATAAACATGCATGAACCAAATATAACTGTTCTTGATGATGCATGGTGATATTTTGGCACACATGACAATAAATTGAATCAAATTATGAAGGAACAGGGGAGAGAGAATGCCACCCTTGTGCATGACGGGTAAGGACCATGAAGTTGGCGCCTTGCTGATACATGGGATAAGCGCCTCTTCTGATTTGCTTTGTTGTAAACCAAGGGCATCCATAAGTGATGGTGGTACAAGCCTACAAGGCATGAAAACCAGAAGGCGCATATGGTCGCCCTCAATATGTTGATTCGCTTTTAGACGTGATTCGAAGGCGTCAAGAAAAATATGGATAAGAAGAGATGACGTAGCATCTGGCATCATGGTGGCGTATGTGCCGTGACTAAGTGAGAGATGAGTGTAGGTCACATTTGATGCTGTAAATGATTCTATGGACTGGCGTCGGGCGGCAATTTTCATCACTTTGAAGCTGATTTTAGTTATTAGAAGTCGGATGGGTGTTTATCTTTAAAGAAAGATGAACCTAAGTGGTGTTGTTGCAAGCAAGGAGAGGGGGGCAGTGACGGACGAGAATAAGGACTTCGGAACTGGTGAGATTCTAGTGTTGTTTAGTCAAGCTATGGTGAAATGAGCACCAGGAATACCTCTTGAAACACTTGATCTAATACTGTAAAGAGGTACGGAAAACCTGCTTATTGCCGCTGAAGATACCATCAAAGAGCAAAACCAAGCAGGCAATGATGAGAACCTGGTTAATTGTCAAAGCAGAATGACTCACATGTTCTGTCCCCGTCTTGATTATAATCGTCTTCGATGCCAAGAGGCCAGTTCTTGAGGTGGAAGACGATGGAGTAAGCGAGAGAACATCAGCAGTGTCAGAGGTGGAGAAGTGATTAGATTGCATTGAAGGTGTTGGTGGCAGGGCTGCGGTGTGGCGATACGAGGTCTGCAACCGTTCTCCCTTGTGAGCCAAGGACACCATGAACAGAGTTTGAGAGTATAATAACCTGAACTTTGATAGGGATTAATTTGTAATTAACTAAAAATATAGGAGTAATTTAAAATTTTAGTAAGGTTAGTTACATGTTTGACTTTGACTGCTTGTGATTGGTGGGTTGCACAATAAGAAACTAAAGTGCTTCACACACAATCATAACTCTTTAAGTTATAATGTGTGGCTAAGATATGTTAGAGACTTTTAATCATAAACCTAAACGCTAATAATTCCACTAACCTAAAGTAATTAATAAAATAAAACTATAGATTATAAACAAAGGTCATTTTAGAAACTAGTTTAATAAATTAAACTAAAACTAACCAAGTAGGACCTAGCTCTAATAATTAATTAGTTGGACTTAAGTAAAGCCCAATAAGACTAAGGCCCATCTAAACTAGAGCCCAATTAGGTTAATTAAATAAGTAATTTTCGTGCTAATTAAATCATGATAATTAAAGGCTAAGTTATAATGGAGCAAGGACACTGGATTAAGATTAGAATACCCACTAATATTCCTAATATGATTAGAAGACTTAAAAATCAATGGTTAGTATTAATTAGACTAATCTAAGGGGTAGGATTAAAAAGACAAGGAACCTAATCTAATTAGGACAGGGTTGGGTAAGAGTAATGATTAACTCACACTAGAACTAGGACACTTTAATCTAAAGGCCATAGTTTAACTAAACTAATCTAATGGCTATAAACTAAAACATAATCCTAAACTAATTAAAACTCAAAAGCAACTAATAGAAAACTTTAAAAACTATATAAACATAGTCTTGGTCGTCCAAATCATAATCTAAAAATCTAAGTTGATTACTGGAGCTGGAAAGGTTAAGGAAGAACAATTCAAATCTGAGTTGAGCCGAAGAAGAGGAAGATCCAAAGCGTTGGGCAAGGTTCGATTATGGTTTACTATTTATTTGATCTAAGTGGCTAGGTCATATTCAACGAGTATGACATAGCACAACCTTAAAAAGCTTTATCTTCTATACTAGTCTACATATGGCCTAAACTGGAATATTAAACAGATCTGAACTATCCATTACCAGACCTATGTAGGTATTTTACCTAATTTCTTTTATATTTTTCTAATATTCCTCTGTTCGTTTGGAACCCAGCAAAATAAGTTTGAGGTGATTCCGATAAGTGTACACAAAATTATGACCCAAATACCGACTGTATTTCAAATCTGGAAAACCCAGCAAACCCAATCCGGCAGCCTACCGGTGTGCCGGTTAGCCTGCTGGAATTTCCCCTGAAACCCATATTTTAAACACTTTTTAAGGCACTTAAGGTGTTTTTGATGATTATTAATTGATTGATTGATTTCAATATTGGTTTTAAAGTGATTATGTGATATTAATGATGTGATATTAATGATATCTTTATGACATGAATTGAAGGTTTACATACTTGATTGGGAATTTCATATGTTGTATCATAATTGATCATGCATTGATGTTATTTAGATATCATGAGACATATACTATGAATTTGATATTTATTTTGATCATCTAGATTTATTGCACCATCGTACACTTATTGTTTGCTTAGTTAATGTGCACCTGCTCTACACTTGCACAGCATGAACCATTTTTTGCATTATTGACCTTGTATGGGTTTATGCCTTGACTATATACCCCATAAATCCTTGTGTTGAATATTATGGACAAATATGAGTGGTATCATGATTTGGTGAGGAAGTCCTGGGTGGACAATTATTATTGGTTGAGGGACTTGCAACCCTAATATTACCCCATTATTTTCATCTCGATAGCGTATTATTATTCGTAACGGATACCGGGTGAAATTCTGTTAGTATGTCGGCTAATGTATGGATCACAAATGATAAGTTCACGTGGTGGCCCCTTGCGATATTCCCTATGATTGAAAATAACAGAGGCCCTTGTGACCTATAGGTCAAAGCTCCTAGAAACTATGATGCGCACATAGAATAGTCAAATTATCACATTGCCATATATTGGGGAATGAATTCACTACGGTGGGATATTCTTGGGTATTGGACTCAGATCTGGTGTGAACATACACTAATCGAATGCCAAACAACATGCATGATTGCACAACATATATATTTGCATCGATCACACTTGGTGATCACCCCTTTTGTTTTTGCATGAACATGCATTGCATTCATTAATAACTGAACCAACATTTATATTGCATTGCATTGACTATTTTGTAATCATGTTTTATTGCATATTTTTACTATCTTGTCTATGTTATATTATTGGGTTGTAGCCTTGACCCTATTCCAATTAAAAATGTATTTTAATTGATTTACATACTGGGCTAAGTGTAGCTGACGCCTTTGAGCAATTTCAGGTAATTTAGTTGGAGATCAAGATGAGAATTACGTGGCTAGATTTGATGATTATGTAGAATAAGTTTTACTTAGAATTTGTAATAGGATTTGTTCTTTTCTTAGTTAGATATTATGTATAGGGATATGATCTGATTTAAGCATGAGAAGAGGCTAGTTTTATTTGTTTTTCCACTGTGATTTCATTAAGTGTATTGGATGTAATAGACTTAGTAGTTTTTGATTTAATACCTTTAAAGTTTCATTATTTCTATGGTTTGGCTCTATGGTTGACTGCCACTCTTGATTTCGGTTGGGGTGAGAGTCACGGTTTGAACTTAAGGGGTTCCACGTGAATTACATTAAGTTTGGGTTGTGACAGAGAGTTACTAAGTATGCAATTGATTTTTGCCCTCAGCTTCATTGCCATACTTTTTTTTGAAATTTAAAAACAAGGGCGTCCCTTGATATTGCATAAGGGTACAAGGCATGGAAGTAGGAGAAGGAGTCGAAATCCCTCTTGGTCACCTTCAATCTGTGTTGACCAATGTCGCATGCAAATCTAAGACACCCTTTGGTGTTGCGAAAGGGCCAGTGGTGTTAAGATGTGATGGCGTCTTCAACCTCCTTATCTTTCACCACCTTTAAAAGATTTTAGATGTTTCTATTGAGGGTCTCATCGGAGTAACTGTAATGAAGTGAAATTCTAATATAAGTAATAAGGATTGAATTGTAAATACCAAAAAATTAAGACTTAAGTGCTAATACTTGAGGGAGTTAATAAAAATTACTCTGCAAGCTTTCCTATTGGTTATAACGCATAGAAAACTAATATGTGAATACACATAAGCTTTTTCACTTTAAAAACTAACTAATGGCTGAGATTCATTCTTATAAGAAAGAAGGAATTCAGGGGCTGAGATTTAGTTAAGGTTAGAAGACCAAACTTACCTTAATAGGAACCCTAACATATTCTTTTGTAACTTTTGGCTAAGAAGAAGAAGAAGAAGAAGAAGAAGAGAAGAAAAAGAAGAAGAGAAGAAAAGGAAGAAGAAGATTTCTAAAGGATCACCAAGGAAGTAAGCTCTATAATCGGATTTCTATGCTCTTTTGCTTTGTAAGTACTCGTGTACTTTTGAAGACTCATGGATACTGGATTTCCTTATTGGATGGTTAAATTCTCAGAAATTGTGGATGAATGTTTGAATCAAATATATATTGTAAGATTCATGCTTAGACTATGAGTTAATGGTGTTGAATTTGACATATAACTTATGATGGATGATATTGTATTAGAATCATATGGAAATTCATATTTTAGTGTGTTAGACTGTTAGAGAATGGAAATTATGCATGAGAATAGATTTGTGGCATTTAGAAACCCAGAAAACCCCAGTTCGTATGCCGTCGGTGGCATTGGATGGTATACCGTCGCCCGACGGGCTATAATTTAAATGTTTGATTATTGGTCGGCAATCCGGTCGGTATACCGATGGGCCTGCCGATGAAGTATGTGATTGTTGAGGTTCTGTCGGAAGTGGGCTCGACATACCGAAGTAGCCACCTTTGTGCGACATCCATTGGTGGGCTTAACCGGTATACTGGCCAAGCCACCGACAGAACCTTTGATTTGTGTTTTGTGTCCATCGGTGCCACAAGTGAGTGTCTACCGATACCCATCGGAAAGCTGGCCTGTAAGAGGATGGTATACCGATGATATACATGTTGGTGTGGTATTAAAGTGAGATTGAACTAATTGATTAATATGATCAATGCTGTAATGACCTAAACTTTCTTAATTTAATTTTTCCCTTATTTTAATTAATTTATTTTGATTATTTTTGCTTGTGTATATAAGGTTAGTGTATTTAATTAGTGCTTAGGGTGTTTTTGTAAATTAAACGTTTACCTTAGTGGCCCTAGTGTGATTTAGCTTTCTTCTCTTTGGGGTTAGTCTTATAAAGAGACTTTCTCCCCAACCATTCGAATGCATGAACTGTGCGTTGAACCAGTCTTAGGGACGTGTCCTTGCTTGAGCCGTTGTGGGAGGGAAGTTAGGGAGACAACTCCCTATACCTTCACTTTCACACTTCGTTCGTATCACCATTCAAATTGAGAATTTGAGAGCTAGAGAGAACTGAGTTTTGAAAGAGAGCTGGTTATTGTTGCAGTGAGAAGAGGAAGAGAAGAAGAGGAGAATTAGTTGTGTAGAAGATGTCCCCATTCGTTTGCTGCTACTCACGTTAGAATCAATGTAAGTAGCTTATTCGGTTCGAATTCATATGATTATGGATGATGCATAGATTGTTTTGATATTTAAACATGATTACTGTTTACATATTGAATCTTGTGTTTTCTGGAAATTTTGATAAATACTCCATGAGAATTTATTCTACACGTATTAGTTAACGAGAATTCAAGATTTCAATGTTTGAGTTTGTGATTTGATTGAATCATGTGGTTTATTTGTGTCTACATTTCGAAGTTTCTTAGTTCTAATATTCAGATTCTATTCCATAAGTTATATTTGGAATCCATGAGATTAAGTCATACTCGCAGCAGTTTTGTGATGTTTTCAGTAAGGATAAGTTACTTGATTAGTCATGAATTTAATCCAAGGAAGTCCTATTTATGTTCTGTGAGAAATTCTGGTGATTAGAACCCAGAAACAAAGCTGGCAGTAACTTTTGTGTTACTGTCTGTAGCACTGTGATCGAGTGCATATCATGCGATTGATCGCATTGGGATCGGGTGCAGATCAGTGCTATCGATCGCCATTGTGCAGAGACAGAAACCTAGTGTGAGATAGTGTGAGGTTTTGGATGTCTTTTGGTTCGGGCTTAATGGTGCTTCATGATGGGATCAAGTAGGGTTTAGGGTTGAGAACCAACAATGATTGAAAGCTACTTGTTGGACTTAGCATGTGCTAACCAATTAAACACACTCCTCAATTGGTCTACACTTAGGAAAGAGATGGTGAGCCTTATTTATGTTTATTTGTAACTTGCATCATACAAATGTGTATGATGGGTTCTAATAGATTATTCACGTGTATGGGCGCGTGAATAGTTTCTAAGGGGATCCATCATTCATATCCCATAGGAGAGTACATTCATACTGTGTTCATATGAAATGTTAAGTGCGCCCGGTTGGTGGGAAATAATAGGTTGCCTAGTCCTGTGGGTCGAAAGGCCTACAAAATAAGTTATGAATCATAGTTGGCTCAAAAGGTCGACTGGACCTTGAGTATCGTACAATCTTAAATCAGTATATGGTGGACTTTGAACCATGGGTTAGCGCTCGGATTGGAGATGGGACTATCGGATGTTCCTGGGATACAGGTCCCAAAATCTTTTGGAAGCTACAATGAGGGACACTTAATATATCATGTAAACATAGGCATAACTCACATCATATTGCATTTCTTGTTTGAGCATACATTAGGTCATTTGATTGTTCATTCTTGCATCATATTCATGCCATAACATCTGCTATCTATTCCTGTTTATCCAGATTTTTTGATCATACATGATGATGGGGATGGTGACTGGATCATGCTTGCTGAGTATTCCAAACTCACACAACTTTCATGTTGCAGGTTGGTTTTGAGATGACTGGACGCTGCAGTTTTTCTTTACACTTTATCTAGTTATTTTTGTTGTAATAAATTTGGAGCCATGTCTATTCGGATTATTCATGTAAGGCTCTTCTATAGCCATTTTATTTATTTATTTAAATTTTGGTATGTACTTCCGCAAACTCTGAGTAGATGAAATAAAGTTAATGTTATTTTATCTCCTTTTATTTTTGGTAATGATATGGCAATCCACGGTCCAGAAATGGATCCTGAAGGTGTCGCCTCGTGATCCGTGCCATCTCACCTTGGGATCCGTGTTACGGGATCTGGGGTGTGACAGAGTGGTATCAGAGCCTAAGGTTTTAAACAAAATTAAGTTATTATAAGACTAGAAAACTAAGGAATCACATAGAAATCAGAAGTTAGGATGGAGGAACATAGAAATGAAAATTAGGTTGTGTGTTGGTTGTTTTATGTGAGCACTTATGCATGCAAACATTTGGATAGAAGGAGCGAGATTAGAGATCTAATGATTTTATGTGGAAATGTAGATAGCTGGAAGAAGGGGGAGGTTTGTATCAGGAGAGGCTTCATCCTCTGGGACGAGAGTGGACACTGACCCACAATTGTCCGGTATCTACCAGATCTTAGGGGATATTGCAGTGATTCAGAGGGATCGGATGCAGAGGACGGAGGAGAGGCAGATTTTAGCTGCTCCTATTGCGTGGCTGGAGCGATTTAAGAAATTTTCACCGCCAACATATGGAGGTTTGGGCGAGCCGAGTGAGGCTCAGGATTGGCTCATGGATGTGGAGAGGATCTTCCGCACGATGGGATGTTTGGACGATTAGCGTCTGCCACTAGCCACCTTCATGCTGAAGGGGGAGGCCTTGCTTTGGTGGGAGATGGTAGAGCGGACCACCACTATGACCATGTCTTGGGAGTCTTTCCGAGAGCAGTTCTTGGACACTTACCTGCAGTCTAGCTATCATCGGCAGACGGCTCTGGACTTCATGAGGCTCAAGTAGGGTTTTCACACCGTGGCACAGTACGAGGCCATTTTTTCCATGATGTCGAGGTATGCTCCGCACATGGTGGCGAACGAAGTAGATAAATCCGCTAAGTTCGAGAGGGCCTGAGGATTGTAGTGCGATCCAGGGTGGTACCCTAGAGGCTCAAGACTTATGCTAGCGTCCTGGAGTGTGCACGATACGTAGAGAGATACTTGGACTGAGTCACAGAGCAGGGGAATGACAAGCCTAAGCAGAACAAGGACAGTCGTCCTCAGTAGTACCAGCAGGGTCAGGGCTTTGACAGACGTTAGAGGAATGACATGCATGCTAGGACTCCGCCTGCAGATACAGCTACCCCAGCTACTCGGGATACTCAGTGACAGCCTCTTCAGTCTCAGCAGCAGCAGTATGCCCAAAGTGACCAACGCGTGTGTTATAACTGCGAGAAGCCAGGCCACGTAGAGCGGAACTGCCGATCAGCAGCAAGGACAGAAGGTAGGTAGGCATCTCCTCAGCAAATGCCATGGCGAGCACTTCATCAGCTCCCAGAGACGACCATGCATCTAACACGGTTGTCGAAGGTACCCTACCTCTTTGTCATACCCCTGCACATGTTCTCTTTGATTCTGGAGCGTCGCATTCGTCTACACCGGGTATATCTTCGGCATGGACTGGCTTGCTACCTATCATGCCAGGGTTGATTGCTTCGAGAAGACTGTTGTTTTCAATCTCCTTGGGGGTAGGCGACTCACATTTCTCGGGACCGAGAAGGATGAGTTTCAGAAAGAGTTCTTGGGTGAAGCGGATGGGGGACATTAGCTATCCTTGAGGGATATTCCCACAATCCGAGTGTAACGCCCCTCAGATTTGATCTTACTTCTATTGTGGGAAGTTTCTAAAATTTTCTGTTTTCTTAAGGGTATTCTGTTATATGTATATATGTTGGTTTTCCACCCACGATGTGTTAGCGTTTGGATGTAGTGGGTGAGAGTCCGGCTTGGAGTTCTAAAGCCACACTCACTTGCGTATGAGACGAGCTTTAGGATTCGGGTCATGACAAAGTGGTATC
>JAUPMG010251784.1:0-21860 GCA_031762675.1 Pachysandra terminalis | reverse complement strand
GTTAAACCCACGTGGCAGCAATCCAACGGTGCTGTATGGATTGCTGTAACCCTTAAGCTGTAGAGGATGCGAGGCCGTGCTCTTCATCCTTTTTGAAAACTCATAAATTTTTTCCTTCTTTGTCTATTAATCGATGGCAACAAGAAAACAAATACGCCACGTTCGAAGTTTCGATTTACAGATGTTTCATATTATTAGCTTGAAATAAAGGATTTTAGTTTCATTTTCTCAGAGGGAAGCAGATCAGCAACACCATTAACGAGTTAAAGATCGAACAACTCTGCTTCAGAGAGAGAGTATGCCATGAAAACTTCAATTTACAGATATTCCGATAGTTTTAGCAACCTTGATTTCAGATTATTAACTTGAAACAGAGGATTTCAGTTTCATTTTCTTAGAGAGAAGCAGATCAAAAACACCATTAATCGAACAAACACCATTAATCGAACAGCTCTGCTTCAGAAATAGAGAGACAAATATACAGTTGTGGAGTAGGAAGGAGATAAGGCTTTATTTTGTTTCTAATGGAATTAAATTTTAACTGCAGTTAATTCAATGAGGTTAAGTTGTGTGGTGATTCTGTTTATGGTTAATCACATGACACGTGTCCATCGTGGAGTTAGAACCATTGGATTGACAGTGCCTTATATATAGAGGTGGAGCTACTAGTCTTTTAAAAAATCAACAAATCTCTTTCTTCGTTCTACTGTATAAGTAATTATCCAAAAAAATTATAATATTGTGAACTTTATTATTTAAAATTTATATTTTGTTTTTTGTTTTTTCAGGATCCCATGACATGACTTTAGAACTAGCAATTTATTAATTAAAATTTAAACGGTTGGCGGGTTCAACTTGTTTATGAGCGGATTGGGTTTGGGTCCATAATTTCTTGACCCGTTAGTAAACGAGTCAAACATGACCCAACCCATTTAAACCACAACACGTTTATAACCCGACTCATTGCCACCTCTATATGAATTCTATATGAATTGAGTTTTGGTAAGATAACTCTTCTTGTTTTGTTATCTATAATGTTCCTTTTAAACTATTTTTTATGGAATTAAATAGAAATCTTGGAAAAATTTTAAATAGCATCCAAACGGTAGGATATTAAATGAAGGGAAATTTTTTAATGGAAAATTTTCTTCCCGACTATATTTTCCTCTTAAAATTATTTTTCAGTGAAACAAACATAGCCTTGGGGAAGAAATTATTTGTGGCGTAGGATTAGACCCACAGGGAATTTTTTCGTTCTAACTTCCTAGATCAACTAGCTCACGTTCTAGTCTTCTTTCACGTCATACAGATCTTTAAACCCTTTCTAGTTGACCCAGTAGTTGGTAGTGGAAATGGGCCGGGCTTACAGTCCACTATAACATAATTTATGTTGATCCGAGTCTCATTCGGCCTGACCTTTGGGTTCAAAGGTATAAGCCTGAGCCCGATTTAGCCCGACCCTACAAATTGAAATGTGTTAGTTTTTTAAACTAAAACTATAAAATATGTTATCATTAGGATTCAAATCTAAGTCTCCATGAAGAGGATGTGAACTCACCACTAAACTACACAGTTACAAGACAATGAGACTTAAAGTAAAAATTATATATTATTCATTAATGTTGGGTCAGACTGGATCGGGCTAATTTAATATAAACTCGATCTCGATCCGAAAAACTGATCAGACCTTAAATTATAACCCAACCCAACTCTACAGGCCACTTACTCTTGCCCAAGCCAGCCCAATGATAAGGCCGGACGGGTCACCTTGACCATTGCCACCCCTACCCAGTACAAGTATTGTTTGTGAAAGCCAAGGTTTGAAGGGTAATTGTTGCCATTCAGGATGTTTCAATATAATTTATCCTTTTTAAAGTAAAATGAACCAATCACATTCTCGGTGTAGCAACGGAAGAAGGAATTCCAATGCAGACGATCCTAACAATGGTTTCAATGATCGGACTAACCGGTCCATATTGGGATCAGCAAGGACCGGTCCAATCCAAAGCCACAATACAACTATTGTATAAAGTTGCTTTGGATCGGACCAGTCTAACCAATACCGGTATGGATCGATCGATACAGCTGTTCTGGCAACCGGTTTGGCCGATCCAACTTTTGTACCTACACGTATCGCTAGTCTGGATCGAGATTGGCCGGGACTGATCCGATCCATGATCCCAAGATTTAAAACCTTGAACCTAACAACAAAATTTTAATTTTAACTTCTCGAAGATCACATGAATGGATATGCTGTCTTTTTTCTTTTGGTTTCCCAAGGTATCCTCAGGCCTTGCCCATGACTATTCCTCCGAGGTACGGTCGGGCGCTGAAGCGGGGACTTCTAACAAGATTTGCTGCATCTACAAGGGCTCGATACTGAGACCAATTGCTTAAGCGACTCGAGCCCCTTCCACTCGGGCCAACCTCCGTTGGTATATGTTGTTTTTTTCTCTATTCGAAATGTAACGTTAATAATACCACTTTGCCTTTAAACAAAGGAACCAAAAAAAAAAAAAAAAAGCGCTTTAGCCTAGATCTCATTGAGAAGCTAATAGGGTTGATTTAGGTAATCGACATAACAAGACGTGGTTATTGTAATCCACACACGTCTCTACTTAGATTTTGATAGTGAAAGGGAATCTTTTAAACAATGGCAAATTTTGTAAGGAATGTACGTGATGCTTGCTACCTTATGGCTATAAAAAGTATAAAAGAATTTGGGTTTTCATACAATATGATAATATAATAATAAAATCTGATCACTGCTTCTCTTTTATTTTTTATTTTTGGTAAGATGATCACTGCTTCTCATAACTTGAACCAAAACAATAAAGGCTACACACTATGTCTCATGTTGGTTGTTTGGAGGACACACATGTACTACACTGCTACTGTTACTTGATCTCGTGTGCCTAAATGGCTCACTGGTGTACCAGGTTCATTGTTTATTATATATTTTTTTTTATCAGATTCATTGGTTGCCTTACATGCATACCTCATGCATGAGGGTTGATTTCTTTTTCATTTTTTTTTTAATGAAAATATTGATTTTGGAGCTGTAGCTAACATGTAGCATGTGATTATGTAGAAAATTAATTAAGGATTAATTAACCTACCCAAGGAATAACTGTAAGTTTGTTATTTTATTCAACCATCATTGATATTGTTTATGCTTTTTGGTAAGTATTTTTGGATAGATGATTCAATGCGAACATTGAGTCATAAGAGGTGTACCTGAAGTATGGAGCATGTAAGGAGAATCAAGACTTGCTTTCGAAAAAAAAAATAAAATTAAAGTCACTATAACTTTGATATTATGATAAATTTAGGCAAATAAAAAGAAAAATATCACAAAATATAATGAGGTTTGGCTAGTGATAACCGACATTCTCGGGAGAAATTCACACATAAAGTTTGTGTTCTGCTTTTATTATTTATAGATTATAAAAGTGAGAAGTTAGAGGAAAAGAATGTGAACGATAAGGAAGGAAAAAAAAAAAAGAAGAGGAAAGAAATAGAAAATATAATCTTTTTAAAGTGATTGTGAAGGAATTTAGGAAACAAGTAAAAAATGGCCATTGTTGAACCATTTGATATACATTGTTGTGTCGTTTTCTAACAGCTTAAGCTGTTAGAGTGAGTGGTGTTTAACATGGTATCAGAGCGGGAGGTCAAATGATCGAATCTTGAGAATGTATGTTTGTCTTTGCCTTGGTGTCTTGTGTTCTCTCACAGATGTGTTGTTCTCATGTATATTCTGTCCAATAAATTTGAAAAACGTGTAAAAAATGATGACGTTTCCTAAATGCTTTAATGAAAGATCTTTGTTCTAGTATTGTTGATCCCTAAAATAGGTTAACAAACGAGATTAGTTAGATTAATCCGAGATGACGAACGCCGATATCTTGGGAGTCAACCAAAAGGAGTGGGAAGGATCCGAGTGTCTGTCTCATAGTGGCCTAAACCTTGATGGCCGTTCCAATACGAGGTTTCTGTGCCCTTGAAGTTAGGTCCAGAAAAGAAAATGAGGGAGGGTCACAAGTCCCAAGGAATGGTTTGAGAGAGAGAGCACAAACACCCTGCCTTCCATCCTTTGTCCAATGGGAGTGAGGGTTTTTATAGCCAAAACTTTTGGAGAATGATAGAGTGACAAGTTTCAGCCATCGAGGGTTGGATACAATAAGATGTCTCCATGTGCCCTTGCCCATACTTTTTGACTGTCACCTGTCACTTCATACAAGTTTGCAGGCAACCCCTGATTGTGCTCAATCTCTATCTGATGTGACATTTGCTCATGTAAGTTAGCTCAACTGCCGAACAACCGTCATGGGTCCGAAGGAACGTCTTTCTGGGCTACCATTCCTTTAAGTATTTCGATATTCCCCACTTTTTGTCTTAGTGTCCAAGTGTTTCCAGGAACTTAGGGTGTTGTTCCCGAGTGAAGTTATTTAAGGGAATAGTTCCTTGGGCTAAGTGATTGTGATGTGACTGAGTATAGTGTTTCATAATATCGGGTTGGAGTTGTCACTTGATGTTGTAATGCAACTCGGCTTACAATCTCGGGGTCTCTTACACCTGGGGTATTATCAACCCCAAAACGGCCCTCTTGCTTAGTATATATTTGTTAGAGTGATGTCTTCTCTTCTCGGATAATCCTTCAGCATGTAAGGGCTTCCAACGTGACGCGGTCCTTGGTCTAAGAATCAAGTCGAGGTTATCAGCTTGTTGATGAATTGCTCATCTCCGGGTGGTTTAGACAACCATAGTGCCTTTAAAAGGTGATCGAAACCAGCTAGAACCCATATGGAATTACAAGGTTACTGCACAATGTTTAGATGTGGGATCACGAAGTCACGTTATGATCTTGTGATATGATTATAAGGTCATTGTTGGGTCTTAAGATTGGATTATAGGGCCTATATCCATTCTCGGGATAACATCGTAATGTCTTAGCCTGATCTCGGATTTAGGATCTCTATATGTTGTTGGGCTTAGATCATAAAGTCTTTACCCGTATGCGGAGTAGGATTGGATTGTCTCTAACCGGTCTCAAGATTAGATCATGAAGTCATTACCCAGACTTGGTATAGGATCAAGTCGTCTCTATCCGGTGTTAGGAGCTGATCATTAAGTCTATCCGAACTCGAAATAAGATCATAATGTTCTTATATTTCTTCAGTGATGTGACTTTGAGGCCGATTCCTTTAGGGAAATAGTCTCAAGATTGTCGTGCCCTTCGAGTTTATGCATGCCTTGCTGAAGACATGCCTCGAGGAGATTTCGCGGTATGGGATGTAGTATTGGAGGGTAAGTGCCAAGTGGCCTTATCTTATTGGCTCAATTGAAATTTCAAATTGTGGGGATCATCATTATTCCCATATTAAGGATAACATATTAACTTTGATTTTCCACCGACTCAAACAAGATCACTACCGTTGATTAAGAGACAACACAACGAGACTTAATCGTACGATTCGAACACGTTACTAACATTTAAAAAGCACAAAAGTCCCCTAAGCCAAGCTTGCATCTCCCTTATAAAAAAGCCAATAAAGAAAAAGACCCTCCAGTCCCCACAATAAAGTCTGAGGTTGTCGTAATCAATCTTTTAGATTAAATCTAATCACATATCCCTTTCGTTAAAACTCCTCCCCATACTAACTTGCGCCATGTGCACACCTGTTGATTTGGCTGTAAAATGTTTTGCAGTTGTAACGAAAATGCCATCCTTCTTAAACTACCAAATAGAAGAAAATTCAGTGGTAGACCTTGTAGTTGTTGGATAAAGTGAAGGGTATTTCTGTAATAGCATCTGTCTTGATTTTATATCCGGTAAGCTCGAGGATTCGAATCTGAGATCTCCGGTTCGTGAGTTTGAAAAGCCTATTAAAGGGTTTTATCAAAAAATAAATAAATATTGTAAAAAAATTAAATATATATATTTTTTTACTATTTTTCATGTGAAAGTTATAAATACAATTATTATCTTAATATAAATAGAGATGGATATAAATATGAGAAATACTAGGATACAGTACCACACCATAACACAACCTATAAATACGAAAAGCCAAATAACTATGGGAAAACCAACTGAAGATCTTCTTTTTATGATTTCTCGAGACCTTACTTCCTTTTACAGTTCTTGTTCTTCCTCTAACTTATACCAATTTGCATTATCCGATTTCCTCATTCTCTCTATTCCCTTCATGTTCATTTGTTCTAAAGTGTGAAAACCCTAAACCTAGAATTGAAACACGAACAAGAGCAATTCCGATCTACCGGAGTTCATTGAGCATGGCCAAAACTATTATAGTGAAGGGTTTATGCAATCAAAAAAATCATGGTTCATGCCTACACTAACATCAAGAAGTTTCTGTTTAGTATAAAACAAAATTTTCTAATCAAACGATAAAACCATTTAATCAACTCCGTCGAAGGTGTACGTTCACTCTGACATTTTTTTTTTTGCAGTTCTATTGAAAGTTACGGCGACAGCTAGGTGTTTTCTACATGAAGAGAATTCGTATTCAATGTTTTACCCAACTCAATAAGGATATAATTCAAGAAAAATATTTTAAGAAAATTTTGTTATTTTAAAATTATAACATTAAAATGGTACTTTTATCTTTATATTGGCCGAACTCAGCAAATTCCATCCAACCTTTAGACGGAGACTTTACAGAAAGGGGGAAGTGTGACCACTCGTCAAATCTGAAGGGAGGTCTTTACAATTTAAGCGTACCTTAAAAGAGGTACGTGTAAATTACCCTAATTTATAAGATATTTTTGAGTAGTTTAGTAATTTCAAAAGTTAACATTTTATAACTTCTTAGGTTTCACACTCTCCGCACAAGATCACCACCGTTGATTAGCAATAAATATATAAATAGACTAGATCAGATGATTGTAAAATGCCATAACGACGACGCATATGATTCGAACACGTCATCAAACACCACCAATGAAAAAGCACATACCTCCACGTACCAGCTTGCATCTTCTTTTACCAAAACTAATCAAGAAAAAGACTCTCCCACTTGAATTGTTTTCCTTTAAACTAACAATTATTAATTGGATAAATTCAACAAACCTCGGTATAATACCTATATTTCTCTCTTATTTTTTTAAAAAGGTAAACACATTTCCTTTACTATCCCTATTCGGCCATGGACCTCCTTACACTAACAGCATTAATAAAATTTAACAGAAATTATCAAAATTTATATATTTTAAATTATTTTATCCTTGTATTTAAACTTATTACAATACTATTATCACCATAGTGATTATGGGGTGGTAATGGTAATAGTAGTAGAAGTGAGATAATGGTGGTTTGGTTGGTTTAAATTCAAGGATAAAATAATCTTAAAAATTAATAATTTTTGTTAAATTCCGTTAATGTAGCGAGGTACATGTGAGAATGGTGATAATAGAGGGAATGCATTTGTCCTTCTAAAAAGATAGGAAGGTATTATTGGTATCTTTAAGGGCGGTTTGTGATATTTACCTATATTAATTTATTATGACCCCTCTAATGCTATCTTGCGCCGTGTGCACACACACCCAGACTATTCCGAGATCGTCGAACGAGGATCTGTTTCATTTGTCCGTTACAAGCCACGTAGCCGAAGAACAAAAATAATCCTTCTAAAAAAGGATAAAAGGATAGGAGGGTATTATTGGAATCCTAAAGGGCGGTTTGTGAAAATTATCCATATTAATTTATTATGACCCCTCTAATGCTATGTTGCGCCATGCGCACACATACCCAGACTATTCCGAGATCGTCGAACGAGGATCTGTTTCATTTGTCCGTTAAAAGCCACGTAGCCCAAGAACAAAAATAAAGCTCTGAGGTGGTATAGGTTAGTAGGGGACACATGTACAAATGAAATAAAAGAACGGGCAGGTGTGCCGTACTGCCCTGGTTTTCCGGGCAGAAGTCGTGAGTGGAGGAAACGAAGGAAAAAAAAAAGAAAAAGAAAAGCCTCGGGATTGTAAGTTTGTAACTTTCTAAACAAACGGACACTCTATCTCTCTCCCTTCACGCTTTCGTCAATGCGAGCCGGGTCCCGGTAATGTGCAGTGGGGTCCACGCGTTTCGATGGTTTTGTCTAGTGGGACCCACTTTGAACTCCAAGTTGGGAGGAAAACCACAAATTGGTCCACCAAAAATTTAATGACGAGATGACGACATTTATTTTTTAGACGTTTGAGTGAAGCAGTAGTTAAACATGACCCGGAGATCGAGTTCCGAGACTTGTTCGTACGATTTTACCGAGCGAGCCAGTGGAAAAAGTGGCGTAAAGAGGGGAAGAGCACTTGTCGTTAGGTCGTGAGTGGAGGTAGCAGGTCTGAACAGTTTTAGTGCTTTGATTCGTATCTTTTAATATTTTAGCACCCTTCTTTCAAAATAATAACGATAATGCCATCGTCCTCAATTATAATTTGTGTCAATTACATTTATACCCTTTCTAGTTTGGCATAATAACGATAAATACAGCTCAAACCTCGACATACAAACGCCACCCCTATAATTTGAAAGTATCTCGCAACAAACCCCTTCTATTCGTAACGAACAATAAACAACAGAAAATTTGCCTCTGTTTTTTTATTTTTTAAATTATATCAACATTTGTTTAAACTAAAGTACCCTTTATATATCTACTTTAATGATCTTAAGAACAAAATATGTGCTTGTTGGAACCAACAATTCAAAGAAGAATTCACACATGTTAAAATTTTGCTATATTCTAGTGACCAAAATTTGGGATTTTGTTCTGCGAACCTTAAATATTCCTTGACAACCAAAACTTGAGATTTTGTCCCGCGAACCTTAAATATCCCTTGGCAACCAAAACTTGGGATTTTGTCCTGTAAACATCAACGTCCCTTGGTGACCAAAATTGGAGATTTTATCCCGCAAGCTCTGAATACTCCCGGTGACCAAAACCTTACAAGTTATGGTTACTTGAGAAAGTCTTGCCAAAACCAACCCCCAAATACTATATCGTACTCATGCCTCACAAGTTCTTGGCAATTCCTGGTAACTTGAGAGGGCCTCAAAGTTAATTTTCCAAGATTCTAAGTTGACACTGAAAACAACGCTATAATTGAACGTGCTACGAATGATATTACACTATCAAAATGACATTACACAAGGCACATTCATTCACGGCGGTAAGACGAATCCCCTCGACAGGTAGTCGATATCCACGGCGGTAAGCCGAATCTCCTTGATGGGCTGTCGATATAGAGGTGCACCTTACTTTCACCAAAAGGATGCGACTCAGTGGGCACATTGATATGAATTCGCATCTAAGGAGATATATAGCCCTGGATGATGTGAGACGTCATCACGTTGATATGAATTCACATCCAAGGGGATAGACAAGTCTGGGCGATGTGAGACGTCATCACATTGATGTGAATCCGCATCTAAAGGGGAAAGCAGCCCCGAAGGATGTGGGACGTTGACTTATCGGTATGAATTTACATCTAATTGGATAGAAAACCCCAAACGTTGTAAGACATTGATATTTCACGGCGGATGCCGGATTCCCTCGACGGGTAGTCAACGAACAGATACACCTTATATTTGTATAACCTCCGTCTGAGTAGAACCTCGATGATGTAGAAGGTCATTCATACCTCCGTCTGAAGAGAACCTCGACCACATAGAAGGTCATCTGTACCTCCATCTGAGAATAATTTCGATGACGTAGAAGGTCGCAGTCTCGAAAGCCCTAAGCTTTGAGAACCTCAAGAGTGCTAAGACTAAATAACCTCAACAACTCCAAGGCTAAAACAACTTCTAAATACACTCGTACTACCGATCGCCAACGCCTGTATCTCGGCGTCATGAACGTAACATTCGGGATGACACATCAATCTCTTGTCATGAACTACATGCCGTGTCATGACTTTCAGTGACAAACCTATAATTCTCCAATATGAATGGGAATTGGTCCACTTAAGATATTGGGGTAATTGATCCATGTTATCCCAGTTAAGCATCTTAACACCGTTAGTAACTACTTAATGGACTCTAACTTCCGTTATCTTTCCTAGCTACTATAAATAGTAGCTCATTTCCCAAGAAAAAGTGTTGTAGAATTTCCTTCGAGAGAGAATTTTTCCAAGGAGTTAGGCTCTGAAAATATACTTTAACCTATGCTCACAAATTTTCAACACTTTAACTACTACTTCCCTTAACCTGGCATGTTCTCACGAATTCTTTGACCTTGAATTACGTCTGACTTGATTCCTATTTGGATACGTAGGCAACATGTTACAAGTACAGTCTAAAACCACCACTAGATTAGGGTGATGGGAGCAGTATAGAAGATTGCTCAAACTTGACCCTGAAAAGAGATCATGAACTTCTAACACCATCTTCCCTAGTCTTACTCGACCTTCGCTAACGGATACTCAATCTCACTCTTTTGAATATTTTAGAGACGAGATACGGTCGCTAGCCAATTTAGGTTCTTGTCGATCAATAATTTTACCGTTGACAACCTCACAAAAACACCCTTTACAAATAATAATTGTTGTACAAAAACACCCTTTACAAATAATAATTGTTGTAATGGCGAGGGATTAAGGTTTATGATAACAACCAAAAAAAAAAACAGAGGGTTACTTATTGCTATTATATCAAATCTAAGGGTATTAATATAATCTGTCCTTATAATTTTACAAACAAGAAATTGAGTGGTAGGTTTTGTAGTTATTTGATGAATAGAAGGGTGTTTTCGTAAGAGTGTACCGGTACAATGACCAATAGATTCATTGATACGAATCCCAGAAACCCGCCGTGGTTTTTAGCCTCCGAAACAATCTCACCAACCACTATAAAGTATAAACTCCGCCATTCTCCCTTTGTAGTTTGTTCTCTGTACATCTTCTTCACCTTCACCATCTCTACACACCGGCGCATCTTAGCGGCTTCCACCGTGAACACAGTCATGGAGTCTTCAACCTTTCATGGTAATACGAGGCGACCTACTTTCATTGAACACGATGAAGGTTTGGCTCCTTTGGCGGACATGGAAGCTGGGTTCTCCGGAAATCATCCCCCGTTCATGAAATCTTCACGTTTCAACAATGGTTTAATGAGAAGGAGTAGTTACAGATCACTTTCTGGTGTCTCTGTTTCTTCTCCGAGGTCGGCGAGGTTCTATGATGCTAGATGTGAGGAACCCCATTTCCTTGAAGCTTGCTTTCTCTGCAAGAAACCACTTGGAGATAATAGAGATATCTTCATGTACAGGTTAGCAAGTTTTCATCCTCTTCTCATCTCTGATTCTGTAGTTGTAGTAAACAAAATTACTTATTTTTCTTGTGCTTAATTTTTTTTTATGGGATGACGGAAACAAACAGGGAATCTGGTTACTTGACTCGAGATTTCTTTTCAAATGAGGAATCTTATGCGTCTTTCTCTATATTGGAAACAATTACTTTTTTGAGAAAATCTAAATTTGCCTTCAATTTTCTTGAGATTTTTTTTTCTTCAGTAATCGATGGTTTTCAGATACCCAAATGGAGTTTCTGCATTTTCCCTTCAATATTCTTGGGAATTTTTTTTTCTTCAGTAATCGATGGTTGTTCAGATACCCAGATGGAGTTTCTGCAATTTCCGTTCAATTTTCTTGGGAAATTTTTTTCTCTTCAGTAATCGATGGTTTCTCAGATACCCTGATGGAGTTTCTGCAAATTCCCTTCAATTGTCTTGGGGATTTTTTTCTCTTCAGTAATCGATGTTTTCTCAGATACCCAGATGGAGTTTCTTAGAAAAAAAGAGAAAAACTAAACTTACCTCCAATTTTCTTGGAAAAAGAAATTTGTTTTTCAGGTAATCGATGGTTTCTAAGATGCCCAGATGGAGTTTCTTCAATTATTTTTAATTTCTTTTGCACATTTGAATCCCATAATCTCTTTCCTTTATTTATATTTTTTATATGCATTTTTGTATTCAATTACTTTGTAAGTGATGTTAAAACTGTTAAATGAAATGGTTCTGAAGGGTATTTTGGGGTATTTGGTTTTGCAGAGGTGATACTCCATTCTGTAGTGAAGAGTGCAGACAAGAGCAAATAGATATAGACGAAGCCAATGAGAAGAACTGGAACCTCTCTTCCTCCATGAAGGCCTTGAGAAAAGACCAGAAGAAATCTACACCCAAGAAATCCCAGAATTACCCCGTACGGACCGGTACCGTCGCAGCTGCTTAGCTCACGACTGGGGTAGTACTGTAGTAGTAGCATATAAAAAAAAAAAAGAATAATCAAAATAATATTAGATGAAATCAAGCCCAAAAGAAAAAAACCCTAAAAAAAATCTGTGGTATTGAAAATATCTATATAGAAAACAGAGGGGACCCAGGCGGGAGAAAATAGAAGGGACCCATTTTGAGATTGTTTTTATTTCTTTTTTTTTTATTATTATAACTTGGCTGGAAAGTGCTTTGTAATATGGGGCTTTTCTTCTTTCCTATTTTTTTTTCATATTTTCTCTATAGTATACTGTGAGATCTTCAAATATTATGGAAGTTTCGTGGGAATTTACTTTGTAATTTCTCTGCTTTTTCCTTGTAAGCTTTCAGTTTTTCTTTTTTCTTTTTTTGGGTAAATTGTAATTATCTGATAAATACAGGCAAACTTCTTGTGTTTTCTAAAATGGTAAGCACACCTTCTCTGTTAAGGCATAGTAAACTGTCGATATAACGCGGTCAAAATAACTGATTATTAGATATTTTTGGTTGGTGGTGGTGGGGTGAGGGTGGAAGAAGAATTGAATTTTTTAAGAAAATATTTTTGGTTGGTAGAGGTGGGGTGAGGGTGGTGGTAGAATTGAATTTTTTAAGAAGAATGCGGAGGCATTTTGTGTTTTAAAGGATAAATTTTTTAAGAATAGGGGCATAAATTTTTTAAGAATAGGGGCATATAAGTTATTTTGTGTTTTAAAGGAAAAAATTGTTTAATAATTAATTATTTCGGTTGATAGGTTAAAATAATTAGTTATAGTCAACCGAAGGGGTGTTTCTGTCACTAAATTCGAAATTCAGAATGTTATTATCATTTTAGGAAACACAGGGGTTTATCTGTCAGTATCAGATAATTAAGGAGTTTAAATGTAATTTACCCTTTTTTATTATTATAACTTGACTGGAAAGTGCTTTGTAAATTGGGGATTTTCTTCATTTTCTTCATTCTTTAAGTTTTTTTTTTTTTTTCATATTTTCTCTATATTATATAGTGTGAGATCTTCAAATAGAATGGAACTTTTGTGGGAACTTACTTTGTAATTTCTCTGCTTTTTCCCTGTAAGCTTTGAGTTTCAAGGTTTCTCTTTTCTTTGAACTTGATACCGATATGCAAGGGAGTTCTTTTTCTTTTTCCTTTTCCTTGAGTCTTTAGTGGAAGAACTTTTGGAATATAGTTATTTGTGCGTTAATGGGGGAACACATGATGTGCCTGAGGTGCATCATGTTTAACCGGTGGAAATCAGTTGTGTTAGGCTGTTGTCCATATTGTGAGGTGGTTTATGATTGGTTTAGAAAATAATTTAGATTTTACTTGTTTTTTTATCAAATCACAAACCACACCACAAAGTAGACCACATGTAGCCCACAGCTGATTTTCTCCCATGTTGAACGGACCTGTCATAAAGAGGAAAAAAAAGGGGCTAAAAGAGTCCTTCCTTGTAAATATTAAAGAGTTTTTGCCCTTTTTTTTTGATAAATTACATTGATGTCGCATAGGTTTTGCAAAATGCAGCAAGTGCCCATTAAAGCTTGGCATTACAAACACAAACACCTCCTCTATCAATGGCAGCAGTTACCCTTTAAACCTTGGTATCACAAACACCTCTTCTATAGTTTGATAGTATGTTAGAGCATCTCCGGTGTTTACTTATAATTTTCTCCATATTTGGAGGTAGATTTCTTCAAATATGAGAATTTGAGAAAGTACTTTCCACTCATTTCTTAAAAATTTCTTCAAATTTGAGAAAAAATTCTCCAATCACCCCTCCTAAAAATTTCTTCAAAAAATTTGTCCATTTGATAAAAAAAGCCGTTAGCTTTTGGGGGGCTCCCTAAACTTTTTCCCAAATTTGAGAAAAAATTTAAGAGTCCCCAAATTTGAGGGTGGGGATGAGGGATGAGGGATGATTGGAGTTGAATTTCCCTATCCCCTCCGTCAAATTTGAATTTGAGGGAGGGGATAGGGTCGATTGGAGATGGTCTTACAACAAGCCTTTTCCGAGCAATAAATTGACGGAATATTCTTTTGTTGCTTATATCAAAAAGGCTTTAAAGACGAAAATGTCCTTATTTAACACCTTGCTTAGTGATCTTTAATGACAGCCAGTTTTTCTATCGAAGAAGAAGAGAGGGCTTCACGATATAAAATTGTGAAAAGCCAAGGATACGTTTGGATAACATGAATTTAAAGATACATGAGAATTGAAATGCATAGAAATTGTAAATCTTATGATATCAAATTCATGTGTAATGAAATTCTGTTGTTTGGTTGACACGATACTCATTGACCAATTTATCTAATTTGTAATTTGTATAGCTATTGTATATTTTTATTTAAGTCAAGTGATGGATTCTCTTACAAATAGGGATGACAAGAAGGTTTAAGGTACCGGGACAAGATACCGAATTGATCCCGATTGGTTTCGATCCAAATCGACGGTCTCTTACAAATAGGGATAAGAAGGTTTAATGTACTGGGACAAGATACCGAATTGATCCCGATCGGTTCCGGTCCAAATTGACAGTACCGGTCGGTCCGGATTCGATACCAAAAAAACACTTTCAATTTAAAAAAAAAAAAAAAAAAATTGGACTGGATTGGACTAACAGGATTGATCGTCAGTCCAAATCGAAACCGGTCTAGACCGTCCACTAAACAAATTTAAAAAAAAAAAATACAAGACCAGTCGCACCGGTTGTACTACTCCTATCCAAAACCATGCAATACAATAGTTTGTATCGCAAGTTGAAACCAGACTGGTACCAGCCGATCCGTAGAATCATCGATGGCAATGGGGCAAGTTTCGAACTTGACCCTAACCTGATTTATGGATTGCCAAAATCGAAATCCTTAGGGGTGGGGTGGATTACCCTTTAAACCACCAACAAAATACTTTGTTTACGCGGGAATTACAATAAACACCCTCTGATGTGTGATTTATAGTTCTCGTAAATCGTGAGAATTTAATATCTTTTTTTCTCACGTGAAATTCAATTCCCATAAAAATTGATCATTCAAACGCAAAAAATTAAAATTCACATAAACCAATTCTAATTCCCACCCATAAATTTATACCATCCAAACATTATAAAATAAATTAGTTATTTCATAGTATATAGTATAGAGGTCTACTTTGGCTCAATAAGGGTATTTGTTGTGATGGCGCCAAGGTTTGAGAGGTATTTATTGTTATTGTGTCAAATCTAATGGGTGTCGATATAATTTACCTTTTTTAAATAAAAAGAAAATCTTGGTAACAATATTAATATATTTTAGATACTATTACCCAAAAGTTGTACAACTTTCATCAGCTAAAACGACCCGTGAAAGCTATGGTGTCATAAGTTTTTACAAAGACTCCATTTCCAAACTGCCCTCTTTGACAAACAAAGCATATTATCAAATGGATCAAAATGTCATATTTCAATTGAAAAAGAAGATGACAACATCTGGGGTCCCATCTCATGACAATAAACAAATAAAGTTTAAAAAGATTAGACAACATCTAGGGTCTCTGCCTTTTATATAGATCTTAATCAATTAGTTCAAGTGGTTTATTTGAATTTGACTAAAAATCTTTTATTTTTAATTTCTAAAAAGAAATTAAAAAGAAAAATCTTATATTTGCGATTATTAAATTGAACAAAAAAGCTTCTAAATAATAGGAGATGATGGATGGAAATCAGATTGAATAGCACCTGGTTTTGATTCTGTGGGGGCTGTTTCATTCGGGGACACTGGATGCTTACCCGATTATTAATTGTAGGGTTCTAAGGATTAGTCGTGGTGTACTCAAGCTGATTAGGACACCAGTTTATCAAAAAAAAAAAAAAAATACATGTATTTAAATATGATTTTCATAATCCTTAATGAGCCATGGCCTCATGAGACATAGACTTGAACACATTTATTGGTTTTGAAAATGATGGGGAACCATCTTCAAAAAAAAATACATATATTTAAATATGGTTTTCATAATCCTTAATGAGTCATGGCCTCATGAGGCATAGACTTGAACACATTTATTGGTTTTGAAAATAATGGGGACCCATCATCTAATGAGGTCACCTTGAAAAGATCAAGTCTCTCAAATATCATTTTGATTGAATAAAAATACAAGTCATTTGATTTGACCTTTTCATTTTTCCTATTGGACTAGAAAGTTATTGAGGATCTTAGATGAAGATTAAAGTATAATACATCAAATAAATATCTGACCTTTTGAATAAGTATTTTATAAGTAGGTTTCTTTTAGTGGTGGGTTTTGTTCTTCTATGCTCATATTACATATCTGATTCTGATGCTTAAAAACCTATTCTATAGTCATACGGTTCAAACTCTAGACTTTCTCATTTTTTATATTAAAAAACTGATAAAAATAGATAAATATTAAATGCATTCGGGCTGGGATGTACAAGCGGGCTGGGCCATGCGTGCCGGTTCGACCCGATATGATTTGGGTTGTGCCCAGACACAACACGGTACGATAGGCCTTATCGTGCCATGTCGGGCTTGGGGGTCATGGCCCATGGCATGGTTTAGCCACGTTTCAATTTTGCCCAAAATATAGGCAAAGCGCAAAGCTTGGGCCGGCTTGATATAACCCGGCCTGATAATAATTGATCCCCATGCCTTGTAGGGCTTGGGTCGGAAAATTAGGCACGAGTATCGGACACGCGGCCCGCAATGTACATCCCTGTGTAGAACGAATTATTAATAGTACACTGAGTACCCAGAACTAGGGCTGAGCCGAGTTAGCTTGGTGTAAACGGCGAAATTTTTGAAATCAAAATTCTGAAACATGGCATGATCTCACAAGATGGGCCCACTAAAATAAGATTCTCTCAAATTAAATCTTTGATTAGTTCAAATGGGACCCACAGAGAATTATTGAATTAAATTCTCATTAAATATGAGTTATCTTAAAATACAAAAAAATTCTAGATAATTCTCAAAAAATTATCTAAAAACTATCAAATCAAAATTTAGATAAGAATTATCTTATATTGGATAATCTCTTAAAGTGATTGAAAATAAGTAGAACTCTATCCTCCCACATGTAGATAATTCTTAATTAAATTGAGAATTATCTCTAATTCAAAGAGGACTCTCCCTTCCGAATCTATAAATGGGAGTAATCCTCTCTTATTCAAAGGGGTCAGAATGTCATAGGGGACCAAATGATCAAGGATCAAGAAGGAGAATTAAAAGAAGACCTGAAGCTCTGCTACTCTGATACTTGATTTGAAGTCCTGAAGACCCAAAGATCTACATACTTGAAGCCCCAAATACAACATTAAAGCCTAAAGATTCAAGTTTTTCATTCTCTGAATACGCTCAAAAGTTCAGAGATCCAAAGCAAGACGAATCTTTTGGTTCATATCTTCTATAAGTCTACAAGCACGAAAATCAAGCCAATGATCGGAAAATCATCAAATTCAGGAAAAAAAATATCAAGGAGAAGAAGTTTTGAAGCCCTGCTGGTCTACTGTCTTGAAGATCTGAAGACTTGAAATCCTGAAGTTACATTCAAGCCTAAAGATAAAACTCCTTATCTCTAAATACGCTAAAAGGCCCAGAGATCTAAATCAAAGTCGAAGCCTTCAATCCACATATTTTATAAGTCTACAAGCCCGAAGATTAAACCGAAGATTTCTTCAAGTTTTTCATTCTCTGAATACGCTGAAAAACCCAGAGATCTAAACTAAAGTTGAAGCTTTCGACCCACATCTTTTATAAGTCTATATGCCTAAATATCAAGCCGAAGACTATACAAAAAATCCCTACGATTTGGTTCATAAAATCTATGAATCTACCACTTCCCATTAAGAAGAATCCTGATTTAAGAATAAGCTATTTTTAGCCCTTAAATCGAGAAACCCGAAGAGAAGAATCAGAGGACTTTTTATTTTGTATAAAGAAAATCCCTAGAGATTGTAATCTCCCATATTAAATCAATAAAATTGATTTTGTTATGCATATCTTGTTCGTTGATTTTCAATAAAAAAATTTGTGTTTACAAATTTGGCACGCTCGGTGGGACAGCCTCTACCCGTCATCTCTTCACTTCCTCAAAGTTTGTTCAAGATTTAAACCAGTATCCATGGCTCCTAAAACAACTCCATCCAACCCTCTGTTGACCGAGGACATGAATACAATTGAATGTGAGAAGTTGGAACCAAACGATAAATATTAGGCCTTGGTTACTCATCGAAAGAAGACAAAGATGACAACCAAATCAAATACAAGAAAGCAAAAACAAAATGCTCTTTAATACAAGCCTAAACTATCTGCAATGCTCATTGATACGAACTAAACTATCTGTAATGCTCCTCGATACGAGCCTAAACTATCTACAATGCTCTTTGATATGAGCCTAAACTATATGCAACCCTCCTTGATACGAATCTAAATTATCTATGTCAAGTACTATCAAGTCAACAAATTTTGACAAGTTGTAACAAAGTCAAGCCTCACATATAAAGTCGAGCCTTGTTCACAACAAGTCGTGCTAGCAAACAAGCCTCGAGGGGGGCATTTGTAAGAGCATAAATTTTGTGATCAAAAGAGGCCACATGGTATGATCTCATAAGGTAGACCCCATTAAGAGATAATTCTTATAAATTAAATAAAGAATTATCTAAATTAAATCTTGATAACTCTCATAGGAATTATCTTCAAATCTGGATAATTTCTACTAAATAGGGAATTATCTCTAAATTCTTTACAAGTGGTTGAGATTAAATACAACTCTACATCTATAAATAAGGTAACATTTTCTCATTCCAAAAGGGGGCAGGGGATAGAAGTCAATTCAAGCCAAGGAGAAGAAGTTCTGCCCCTAGAGTCGGGAAAGTGACCCAAAGAAGAAAGATCAAGAAGAAGAAGCTCTGAAGCTCTGCTAGTCTACTACCTTGAAGATCTGAAGACTTAAAGTTCTAAAACTGCATTCAAGCGTAAAGATAAAGCTCTTTGTCTCTGAATACACTGAAATGCCCAGAGATCCACATCAAAGTTGAAGCCTTTAATCCCCATATTCTATAAGTCTACAAGCTAGAAGATCAAGCCGAAGACTTCGCAACTTCCTCATTTTCTGAATACGCTGAAAGGCCTAGAGATCTAAACCAAAGTTGAAGCTTTCAACCCACATCTTCTATAAGTCTATAAGCCCGAAGATCAAGTCGAAGACTACGCAACAAATCTCAACGATTTGGTTCATGAAATCTACGAATCTACCACTTCTGATCAAGAAAAATCCCGATTAAAGAATACACTGTTTTTAGCCCTTAAATCGAGGAACTCGAAGAGAAGAATCAGAGGACTTTTTCTTTTGTATAAAGAAAATCTCTAGAGATTGTAATCTCCCATATTAAATCAATAAAATTGATTTTGTTATGCATATTTGTTCGTTGATTTTCAATAAACAAAATTTGTGTTTACACTTGCCTCAAGCTCGAGCTCGGCTCATATGAATCGATCTTGACCTCTATAATTAGGCTCGCGAGCCGAGCCTAATGAGCCCAAAAAAAATGCTTATTATTTTAGCAAGCTTGAGCCCAACTTGGATAGGCTCAACTTGGTTTTTATATGAGATTCTACGTTCATATTTCTATATCTTATATTATGTATTAATATTAAACATATGCTAACATATTATCTTATATATAATAATAATTATCAACTATAATATTAATGCATTAGTACTAATCTAATCTTTTTTGCAAATCGAACTTTTTCTGAGCCGAGCGTTTACGAACTTGAGCCGAGCTGGACATAGCTCAGCTTGGTAAGGCTCGTTTACGGCGCTACCCAGAGCGTAATCAAAATTTATTTGGTTCCACTATGTTAGAAGTGATTAATTGGTTTTAAGTCGGGTAATCGAGCAACTGGATGCCCATTGACAGCAATATTCTTAGCAAGTGGGGCAGCTCGTGCCCTATTTTAAGCAATATATTACAAAGCCATACTAACCACTCAAAATTTGTAGCCTCATCTACCATTATGCCCTTCCTAAATTTGAAGGCCTTTTGTCCCAACAAAAAAAAATGGTCAAAATATAGGCGGCTTTTTACACGAATGGTCAACACCTAACAGTCAGTCAAAGTATAGCTGAAGGATGGATGGGTCGGGTTGAATGGATACCCACCTGATATTACCCAATTAGGACCTAAGTGGGCTATGGTTATTTGTATTGCATCACATTAAAGAAAATAATGTTGTATTGTCTTGAAAAAAAAAAATTTGTTTTACCAACAAAAAAAAAAAAGGAACAAATAAAAAAAAAATTGAATTATTTTGGGATGCAATGTACTAAGGGTTTGTTTAGCGTTACTTCTTGGAAGGAGAAGCGATTCCTTTAAAATTGATTCTTATAAAGCGCTTAATAAAAACTACTTCAAAAGAAGAATAAAAATGTTTGGTAAACACATTGAAAAAACAATTCCAAGTAAGATTTGTGAGAAGCTTATATAAAGTAGGAAATTTATATTTAGTAAGTGTTTTGTTCGTGAATATAACATGTGTAAAATAGATATTTTAAAACTTTTAAAGAGGCATATAAGACCATAAGACGTATTTCATTAAAATTTCAAATTGATTCCCGCAAATGTGATTTCAAAAGCAGGAAATAGTAGCTTAAAAAAAATCAACATTTAGGTGAAACGATTCTCATGAAATTGCTCCTTAACAAATGCTTATTTATTATTTGAAACGCTTTTCGGCTCAAGAATCACTTACAGACCCAAAAAAACAATGCTAAACATGTTCTAAAACACCTGTAAGCATTTGATTTGTACACACGACAAATTGTGACAAAAGACAGTACCCATCATCGATGAATTCCACTTAAGATTATTCAATATATTTAATCAAGTGATTTAGGCAAAACCTATAGCAGAAGAAAATGTTTTTTTAAAGAAAATTTATAGTAAAAGGTTCGTCTTTTGTGTTAGGATGTACCCATGACACTTAAAATGCGAACTTAACTTTTACAGTAAGTTTTTGTTCACAGTATAAGAAAACTTTGTTCGTGCATCATAGGAAACTCGATGAATTTTTTTTTTTTTTTGGGGTCTTAACCACGTGGGTGTGGGATTAATCCACGTTCAAGACGGGAGCAATTATAATAAACCCTTGGCTAAGAGTGCTTCTAGTGGGATTCAAACTCGAGATTTACCTTCGGAGACGCCCACTAGAGCCCAGCTTACTACCAACTGATAAACTCAATGATTTATAGGTATATGTTGAACTTCCGCAAACATTTTGTACTTTCAAAATAAATAAAATTAATTGAGATGGCTAAAATCTTTCAAAAAGTTTTTTTTTTTCACATTTCTTTTTTGTTAAATCCACTTGAAGCACCGATAAACTCAATGATTTATAGGTATATGTTGAACTTCCGCAAACATTTTGTACTTTCAAAATAAATAAAATTAATTGAGATGGCTAAAATCTTTCAAAAAGTTTTTTTTTTTCACATTTCTTTTTTGTTAAATCCACTTGAAGCACCGATAAACTCAATGATTTATAGGTATATGTTGAACTTCCGCAAACATTTTGTACTTTCAAAATAAATAAAATTAATTG
>JAUPMG010251767.1:0-21861 GCA_031762675.1 Pachysandra terminalis | reverse complement strand
ACAGCTGGCACGTGAAAGACGGTTGTACAGCCGTTTACAGCTTTATTGAATGATTCAGTGTATGCGGCTATACCCAAAACGTGTACACGCACTTTTAAGAAAGCGCCACATGTTTAGTGGGGTTTAATTAGCCCGCCTGATCACCAATTGACCCCCGGTCTCAGGTTTCCTACGCTAAAGATGAAAGCATGAGATCGTACCTTAGATAGGCGGGTTTTAAATGCATATTCTTCGAGGGAGTGCTTTTTAAATGCACCTATCATGCGTCGCCAAAGAATTGATTTTTTTCTTGGGATTGTGCCAACCGCCAAAAGCTCCTCCGCGATCTCTGCAACGAAAACCACCATTCTCTATATATTGAGAATTCTTTGAAGAGGGAAGGTTCCTGCAATATGAGATTTGAAGTCTTCTTGTTTTCTTGCTTCTTGAGTCTTCAATCTCTCATTCTTGCTTTCTTACTTTCTTCTTTCCTTCTCAACTGCAACAATGGCCAAGAAGGGTGCTGCCAAGAAGACTGACACCAAAATGGAGATTTCCACCACTCCATTCTGGGATGTGGTCAGGGATCCAGTGGTGCCAGAGGCTATTCAGAGCGAGGAGCTGCTCTGTCCCTTCGAGGAGACCACCTTTCTCAATGTGGGGTTCCCTCGCTTGAGCTAGGCGCCAGCCTTCAGGGCTGAGAGGAAGGACTATCCTCTTTCCGAGATAGGGTTCCGGTCTCACTTCAACCTCCCTCCTAGGTGACCGGAGTGGGTGGCTCATATTATGAAGAATGATGAGTACCGGAAGCTATTGGACGCTGCCAGAGTGCTGAAGTCCATCCAGAATTACACGGGCAACTACCATGGGGATTATGAAGCCCTTTTGTGGTCCGTTGGGATTCGGAGGACCACGGGTTCGGGACTGCATTCGGTGAGATCATCATCACCTTGGAAGACATAGCCATGCCGGTGCTACCTTCCAGTGCTTAGAGAGGAGAACCTAGGGGCGATTAACCTGTCCGCGGTGGAGAAGGTTGATCTGAAGCTGTTGAAGAAATGCTTCAAGAAGACGCTGAGGAAGACCCAACTAAAGGGGAGGGATTCCAGCATGAGTACAAAGTACTCATTCAAAGGATGGACCAAAAGTTTATGGAATGAAGGGGAGAACCCCAAGGCTACCATCCGCTCCATCAGACGGCTATGGGGTGAAGGCCTGGATAGCAATGTCCATCTAGCAGGATTCGTCGCCTTCTGGCTAGTCCGCTTCGTATTCAAGGGATATCCTGCAGACAAAGTGCATGAAAGGATATTCCATCTAGCGGTGACGATAGCGAGAGGAGTCTGGGTTCCTCTGGCGCCACTGTTCCTGGGATCGTAGCATGAACATCTCGACCTACAGTGTGAGGATATGGCGAGAAGACGGGGAGAGAGGTTGGTGGAGACACTGGTGGACGCCAACTTCCTTCAACACTTCCTGTGGGAGAGATACCCTAAATACGCTCCCCAAGACTTCTCGGCGGTGGAGGAGCACTTCCTCACCATGGCTTGGATGCAGCCCCAAGGGTCCTGATCTAGTCCAGATTCCGCCCAAAGCGCAACATCTGGCTACGTCAAGTGATGGGTATTGAGGCAGAATTCGAGTACTGGCCCTATCGCAACGGAGGGATTAGACTTGTTCCAACCCTTCGGGGTCATGGTGGCGGGGGATACAGAGAAGAGCACCGCAGCCTGGCTCCAGCTCTCCCTAGAGGAAAGGACGTTCCTGGTGATCATTCACTCGGGGTACCTGATCAGCCTGGTCAGGGATTATGGGAGCAGCTTCCCAAGCTACAACCCACTGCACGTCATCCGACAGTTTGGGTTTGATCAGATAGTCCCTCCTCGCTACGTGGACTTTAAGCCAACCACGTCCTCCAACGCAGAGGTCGTGGGGCAGAGGTTCCTTCGAGGGAGCGGCCACTTCGGAATGGACAAAAACTTCAAGACCACTCCTGCAGCACTAGAGAGATATGGCAGGGTATCTCCCTGGTGGCTGGATTACTGGTACAGGGCCTTGGTCCACCTGGACCAGTTTTTCAGGAGTGACCACGTTCCCTCGAAAATCGATCTCGGAGGGGCTAAGGAGCAGAGGCTAAGGAGGAACGAGAAGAATCAATCCTTCCAGACTGGGGATGGCCACCCCATTCTTCACGAAATTCCTGGTCACATTGTGATCCTGGACATTTATGAATGGAGGAAGGAAGATGATGATCTTGCAGTCGTGGAAGCTTCTGAGAAGGCGCCCACTATCCACTGTCTAGCCTAAGGAGACATCTACTGAAGAAGCAAAAGAGGCGGAAGAAGAGAGGTGGATGAAGACCACATCCCTATTATGAATCTTCTTCCAAGGAGGTGCGGAGCGCGAGAGTACCCAGACTCCCTCCTGTGGCGCCAGGGACAACATCTCTGCCATTCAATCTCACTTTCAAGCGCATCTTGGAGGGGATCCGGCTAGCAGGGGAAATCCCATTTGCTAAGGTTGTAGCTCCTGGTCCTGCCCAGGAACAACCTTCTCCTCCGAAGCCACGCGTGCGGGTGAAGTCTACTGCTGCCGGGACTCTGAAGGTAAGAATTAGGGACACCTTTCCTTTTGACTTGGATCTTTTTCTTAGAGTTGCTTCTGACTTGTCTGCTTAATATTGTAACATGCAACTTCTAGAGGAGTAGAGGGAGGACTGCAAGTCAGCGATTCCTCTTCCCTATCTCCTGCGAAAGGAGCTGAAGGGCAAAGCTCGAGGGTGTCAGCCGGGATCTCGCAAGAGGGAGTTGCATCTGTAGCCAGCCGGGTACCTTAACCTCCACAAGGGGTTGCTGGAGCTGGGAGTTCTGGACCTCCCCCACTCTTTGAGGGCTTCTCTTCTGATAAGTACCTTTCTTCCCTTGTAGAATTTTGCATCCGCTAGCTTTCTCTATTGACTTGTGTATTCCTGCTGTTGTAGCTGCTGCATAAGAGGGAAGTGTTGTGGGTAGAGTACCTCCCTTGTTCCTTCCTACCTTGCCGCAGGGAGATCTTGGCAAGGCTCCCTTGGGAGTGGGAAAAGAGAGGGAAGTCCCTGGGGTGAGTATGAGCCCTCCTGCTCCCCCATCCATGACTTCTGGTAGTACTCCCGCCAGAAGAGAGGAGAAGGATGAAGCCGCCTGCTGTCCTTACGGTAGATCCCCTGACAGCCGCCGAAGCTGCTCTCTTAGTAAGTAGTTTCCTTCCTTCAAACTTTCCTTCGAATGCTACTATCCTTGTTGCAAAATGTTTGACTAACACTTGTTGTCTGCAGGATGATGAAGAGACCATCTCCCATGCTCCTTCAAATATTAGAGAAGGAGCAGGGAGTGTTGGTGTGCCAGCTCCTCCTGTACAACAAGAAGTTGAGGTTGCTGCTGCTGTTGCCGAGGGTGAAGAGGAAGAAGTCTCTTCGAAGTAGCCGCCTGCTCTAGTGGAAACCACCCTTGTACAGAATAAAGTGGTCCCTTGAACTGAAGCTCCAGCTCCTCCAGTTGTACCAGCCCTAGAATCAATTGTACCAGTTGCTGACCTTGCCAGGCCAAGCATTGAAGAAATATCTGAAGCTGTTCCTTCGAAGGAACCAGAGGTTGTAGCTAAGTCTTCCCTCCCTACATTGCTTGCTCAAGCACCTGTAGAGATCTCTGAAGGAGAACCCCGGACTCTAACTCCAATCATTGGGCTGAAATGTAAGAGGGGAAGCTTCGCCATCCCGGCTATTTAGAAGATGAGAGAGTTGTCCCCTGATCCCGTTGAAGATCCAAAAGATATAGAGAGGAAATATTGGATAAACCTGATCAGGGTGACGTACGGGAAGATCCTTCCGGAGGTAACACTGTCAGATCTTAGGTTTAGACTCTTTGGATAGAAAGACCTATGCAGGCTTTTGGAGATCATGAGCCGAACGGCCCTGCATAGTATCACTGCTGAGGATATGGCAGTCTGGGGAAAGACTGTGGATAGCCTGAGAGGCATGGGGTTTGAGCTCTACTGGATAGAGCAGTTGAAGGTCAAGGTGTAGAAATGCAAGAAGGTCAAGGTGATGGAGGCCTTTGTTGTAGCTCAGTCAGAAGAAGTAAACAAGTACCAAGGCGCCTTCGAGAAGTACAAGGCTGATCTGAAGGAAGTGGATAGGAACATTGCTGGGCTGGAATCCTTACTGAAGAGATTCGTTGAAGTACGTATGCAGATTCAGAAAGAAACTGAAGAAGCAGGACGTGAGGTAGCTCGAGAGCAAGCAAAATTCATGGAGACACAGACTGCTCCGATAGGGTTTCCATCCCTGTCCCTGGAGCTTCAAGGCTCAGCCTTCTTGAAGGAGCCTTTGAAGGCGTGACTGAATCAAAACTGATTGGGGCACCTTGATTCTTCTCCCTTCTATATTGTAATCATAAGTATATTTTTTGTAATGAAAGATTCTTTTCTTGTGTAAAAATAAATCTTCATTAATAAAAATATTTTCTTAGCCATTTTCCATTTACAACTTCTTGAATTGCATTTTCCTCTAATGGACTTATCTTGTAATATCCTGAGGCCTAAGCTGAAATGACTTCAAAAGGACCTTCCCACTTAGGAGTGAACTTAGGCTTTATAGCAGCCTTCTTGCGTACCAAGTTGCTCGTAGGACAAGTTCACCAATTTGGAAGCTTCTTGGTTTGACCAACTTGTTGTAGGCTTGAGCAATAATCTGACGATAATGCAAATTGCTTTCCAAAGGCTTTTGCCTTCTCTCATCCAGATTATCCAACTCCTAAGCACGTACTAGAGCAAAATCTCCAAAACTCCAATCCACCCTGCTTGTATGCAAGATCCTTGCTGAAGCAACTTGAAGTTCAACTGGAAGGAGAGCTTCTGCCCCAAACACTAGAGAGAAAGGAGTTGCATTCGTAGCCCTATGCTTGTTCACCCTGTATGCCCATAAGGCTTGAGGTAGGGATTCATTCCATCTCGTAGGCTGATTATGCACCATCTTGCTCAGAATTCTGATCAAGGTCTTGTTTGTGGCTTCAGCTTGAGCATTCCCTTGAAGGTAGTAGGGAGTAGATTTATTATGCATAATTCGATATTGTACAGTCATTTCCCTAACTGGCCTGTTGAGGAAGGAAGTTCCATTGTCTGTGATGATCCTTCGAGGGGGACCAAAATGGAGGAAAATCTAATCTCTGATGAACTGAGCTACAGAAGCTCCATTAGCTCTTATTAGAGGAACAACTTCAACTCATTTTGTGAAGTACTCTGTGGCCACTAAGATCCAAGAGTGTCCACGCCTACTTCCTAGGATTAATGAGTCCAATCAAATCCAGGCCCCATGTATGGAATGGCCACGAAAAAATGACTGACTGTATTTCCTGATAAGGTTTACGGGGAATGTTATCTTGAACCTGGCACTTCACACATATCTTCACAAAATCGGTTGCATCTGCTTCCATCGTAGGCCAGTAATAGCCTATGTCTTGGAGTTGCTTGTATAACTTCTTCTTTCCCTGATGTGGTCCAGATGTACCACCATGGACCTCTCGCAGGACAATGAAGATCTCTTAAGTACCAAGGCAATGCAGAGGGGGTATCAATGACACTCCTTCGAAACAGTTCTCCTTGATCCATGTAAAATCGAGGGATCTTACGTTTGAGCTGAAAGGCCTCAAACCTATCTAAAGGCAGAACTCCATCTCGAAGGAATCTAATATAAGGCTCCCTCCAATCTGTAAACTCATGGATGGGAAATGCTCCTGCCACATCAGGTGGCTCTTGACACTTGGTACGGGAGCGTTGTTTCCTAGAAGCTTCAAATGCCATGGAAGACCAATAGACTCCTGACCTCTGGAGTCGTCTGTACAAGGCAATGGAGTCCGAAAGCCCACAAGTACTGTCATGCATAACTTGCATCTTTTTCGTGGCTTCCTTCGGTCCAATGCATCTGAACAGGGCTCCACTAATCCTTTTGTAATAAAAAAACCTTACCTTGTTTAGTAAAGTTCATCAGAATCTTCAAAGGAGTAGTAAGAGTGCGGTGGGGAAGATTATCTAGATCACAGATAATCTGATACCTCCAGTCTCCTTCTAAAATGAGCACCTCATCTTCCTGAAGAAGTTGAATGGAGGGAGTAGTTCTTCGAATGACCTCCAAGGTAGTTGCGTCAAATTCCATCTGAAGTCTGCTTCCCAGGTAGGCCAAAGCATCAACATGCTTGTTCTTGCTTCTCATTGTGTGAGTTAAGGAATAACTTGTGAACCTTCGAAGGAGAGCCTGTATGGATGTCCAGTAAGGAACTAAGTTAGGTTCCATGACTACGAATTCCTCATTGATTTGGGAGACAATCAAGAAGGAATCTCTCGAAACGTGAATGTTCTAAACATTCATTTGACGCGCCAAGGTAAGACCGATCAGCATGGCTTCATACTCCGCTCTATTATTGGTGCAAGGGAAATCTAGTTTGAAAGAGAAGGAAAATTGCTGACCGTTTGGAGAAATCAATTCAATCCCTGCTCCACCTCCTTGAGAATTGGATGATCTGTCGAACTTCATCTGCCATGCTTCTTCAGAAACTACAGATACCTCGTTCATGACGTCATCTTCTTCTTCATGAGTGGAGAAGGCAGCCAATAGGTCAGCAACAACTTGTCTTTTGATAGCTCTCGGAGTTTCGCACACAATCTCAAACTGAGCTAGTTGAAGTAGCCATTTGATTTGTCTTTCATAAAGAATGGGCTGGGAAAGGAGATACCAAACAGGGTCACTCCTAGTGACAATGTGAATTGAATGTGATTGCAGATAATGTTTCAGCTTGTTCACCATGTGTACTAAGGCCAGACAAGACTTATCTATCTTGGAGTATCTACTTTTATCCCCCTGTAGAAGCCTACTGACGTACTAGACTAGTCTCTCGATGCCATGCTCTTCCTCCTGAGCAAGCAGACCGCCTATAGCTCAATCAATGAAGGCGAGGTATAACCTGAGAGGTTTCCCTCGAATATGAGCCATCATAGTGTGAGGATCGGCGAGCACTTGCTTGATGGCCTCGAAAGGTTGCTGATGTTCCTCCCTCCAGTCAAAAGGCACGTTCTTCTTTTGGAGGGTCATGAGAGGAACCAGATATTCAGAAAGTCTGAGTATGAACCTTCGGATGTAAGGCACCCGTCCAAGGAAGGATTTCAGCTCCTTCTAAGTCTTAGGAGAAGTTAAATCAATGACATCCCTAGCCTTTGTGGGATCCAAATCAATTCCATGCCTATGGACTATAAACCCAAGGAACTTTCCAGAGGAAACCCCGAAGGCACACTTCGCAGGATTCATCTTGAGTTTATACATCCGGCATCTTCGGAATAGCCTTTCTAAGACAGCAAGATGGTCTTCACGCTTCACTTACTTGATAACCAGATCATCCACATAATCCTAAACTTCTCCATGCATCATATCATGGAATATAGCATTCATGGCCCTTTGGTAAGTTGCACCAAAATTCTTGAGACCAAATGGCATGACTGTATAATGGAAGTTTACCAAAGGGGTTCTGAAAGCGGACTTTTCAGCATCCCTTGGGTCCATGAGGATTTGGTTATATCCTAAAAATCCATCAATGAAGGAAAACATCTCATTCCCTGAAGCGGCATCAATCAGTATATCCATCTTAGGCAAAGGGAAATTGTCCTTTGGACAAGCTTTATTAAGATCTCTGAAATCTATACAACATCTAATCTGTCCATTTTTCTTCCTTACAGGAACAATATTGGATAGCCAAGAGGGATGCTGGACAGGCTTGATGAAACCTGCTTGCAAAAGCTTCTCGACTTCGGCCTTGATCTGCAGCTCAATGTCTGGCGTGAAGGTTCTTTATGCTTTCTTGACAGGACGCACTTCAAGAGAGAGATGAAGCCTATGAGTCACCAACTTAGGATCAAGACCTGGCATGTCTTCATAGCTCCAGGCGAAAATGTCATTGTACTGGGAGAGCAACACTATGAAGGCCTTCTTCTAATCTAGCTTGAGGGACGAAGAGATTTGTACAGGTTTGTTGACAATTGGATCCTCTCCAAGGTCAACCGTAGACAGCTCTTCTTAAACAGACTGAACACCATCCTGTAAGTGTTCTGGGGCCGGTTCAAGTTTGGATTCGAAAGCTTCTAGCACTTCTTCACTTGGGGCGTACTGCAGGATGTCAGCGGATGGAACCCCCTGTGATTGTCATAAGCGGTATACGAACCTTCCATCTGGAAGGTCTAACCTCACATAATGAACCTTCGAAGGTCGAGGGCCTTCTGAAGAGGATGATGCTGATGAAGACGGTAATGAAGAAGGCGGTACTGGAGAAAACGACACTGGATGAGCGGCTGGTTCCAGAGTAGCCCACAAGGGCAGAAGAGTTCCTTGGGGCTTGGCGATGTGGCATTCCCCTTCTAGAGCGAACCCATCATAATGGTTCGCCTCAGCATAGTGAGTCTCTGATTCATCAAAGGGACAGGGCTCTGCCACTACCCTGACAACCTTCTCATTCTAGATTCCCTTCAAACATTGATGATAAGTGGAGGGTACCACCTTCGCTCGGTGTATCCACGACCTTCCTAACAGCACGAGAAACACAGCTCAGTCATCAATGACATGAAATGTGGTAGGGAATCTGAAAGACCCAATATGCAGGTAAAGGGAGATATAGCCCATCGTCTGCTGCCACTGGGTATCAAAACCTAGAATCCGGATCTGGCTAGGGACTATGCACTTGCTGGAAACTCCTACTGCCTCCAAGATCTTAGAGGAATGAGGTTGACTGCAGAGCCACCATCAACCAGCGCCCTTCAAACCTCCACACCCTGTAAGGTGGCATTCACATACAGGGATTTGTTGCGGTCCTCCGAGGATGCCATTATGTCCGCCTCCGTAAAAGTTATGGCATGCTTGCTGAGTCGCGGAGGGTAGTATGTAGGAGGTTCCTGGCAGTTGAAGCACTGGAAGTGCTATTTCTCCATGATCCCCAACACGCTTGGGTGTCCTAAGCCCGCATGTCCTCAAAGAACATCTGAAACTTGGTGGTGTTACGCACAGCTTCACTAGATTGGGGATCTAACCTCTGCCTACTTGTAAAAATAGACATCATGCGCGCAGCTTCTCTTCCTTTCTCCTTATGCTGGGGAAGAGGATCAGTGTGTACCTTTGAATCCGGGACATTGATGTCTCCAGCCGCCAGCCTGGCATGGAAAATCTTCCTCAAGGCCCAACATTCGAAAGTGGAATGACGAGTATTGCGGTGGAACTTGCAATATTGCGGGGACCACTTATCAGCCTCTGAAGGTTCTTTCTCAATAGGGGGTAGCAAGACACGATCATCCTTGATCCACTCTTGTAGCAGGGCATCTAGCTGGGCAGGTTGCCTCCGGAGGTGGCGTGCGTCTCTCTCGGTTATTGTTGTTGGTGTTACTGCTACTGCTAGGTTTGCTTTTCCTCTTAGGAACAGGCTCTTCCTTCTTGCTAGTAGTGACAACTAAAGCACGATTCCTCTCTATCCTCTTCTCAAGAGCAGGAATAGAAGCATTGGTCCGCTAGGGATACTCATACAGTTTGGTGAATCTCTAGGACCACGTTTGTTAGGCAAATAATCTAACTGAGCATGTGGAGCTAGAATGGTTGCCCTAAGAGATTTAGCCATCTCTTCAGGGTCTTGAGGAAGAACAGGATCCTAAGGAGGATTCTGCTCTGGGACATCTTCCACAGAAGGGATAGTATTTGAACTGGATTGATCCATGAAGAGAGGATAGAATGAAGACAGCAAACAAATTGAAGATGAAAGGGACGACTACAGACTCACCAGTGAAGTCGCTAAAATGGTGATGACGGGTTTGTAAAAGACCAAATATATTAGGATAAATAGACAACAAATATAAATGAATCAATACAACCAGTCTTCCAGAGAAAAGGGTAGGGAATTCTGTCTCAAGACAGCCTAAACCGTCGCACAATCGTTCTATCAAGAGCTTTCCTTATCAACTTTGACCTGCAAATAAGACAAAGAGAAGAGACAAGAGGGAAGGAAATATTGCAATAACTGAAGAGGTTAGTTAGAGTGCAATCTTAGAGCAGTAAAACCTTAAAGTTTGAAGACTACTCTCTTTCTCTTTTAGTGTCTTTTCTCACTGTTGTTTCCAATTTCTCAAATTCAAGGAAGTTTCAGATTCTCTAGTCTGTAGTTTTAAGAATCGGCTCTGATCTTTCCGGTCCTCTTCAATAGAGAATGGGTTCTGCTATTTGTAGAGAGTTTTCCACTCCAAATAAGACAAGTGTCACTTGGTTAAGCGTTCAGAGAGGGACCCTCACGTGCTAAGCATATCCTGAGTGACACGTGGTTTTAAAATGTATTCGGGATGACACGTGTTCTTCAACACGCTTAAGTTACTTCCAGATAAAGAGAGGTAATCATTTCAAACATTACAAACCTGCTCTGCGATAGGTTGCTTTGGAACTTGAGCAACACGGACAGGATGACGCGTGTCACTTTCATACAAATCCCAAAAGCAACATCACTACTCTTGTCGCCATTCCGAAAAAGACATGGTCCCCTTTAGATAGGTTAGAAAGAAAACATTATAAGTAGATGAGATTTTTACCATGTGCTTTCCATTTTGAGAATCCATCTCAATCAAATTTTTAGGGGACAATTCGATGTATAAGTACTTTTCTGAATTCATATTTTTTGAAGGAAAAACCTCCCTTTGGCAGCTATCTTCCTTCGAAGGTAGTCAAGAACAACTGTATACTTACAGGGTGATCAATGTATTCTCAGATTACCCATATAAAGAACTCGAAACTGAGTGTCTCTTCAGGGAACTTGTTTTCATGATCAATAGTCCCCGTAGAGAAGAGTTTGTCTTGCAATCCCTTATGGTTCATAGATACAGTAACCAATCCGAATGCCTTCTACTTGAATGAAATCAGAAGTACACATGTGAATTCCTTCAAACTGAAGTGAGAGGACATTCTCAAATTCCGTAGGAAACCTATCTTTAGGAAATACTTCTGGAGATGGCGTACCTTCAACTTCTAAAGCTTTTTCTACTGAGGATTTGCTTCTAGAGGTGAAAGTCCAAAGTATAACTCGAAGTCAATTCATAAGAATGAATAAAAGCGACTTTGAGTCCTAGTTTGTAATTTGGATGCATAAAACAATGCATTCGAGGTAAACCCAAGTCCATGTCCTTCAAGGAGGATAGAATCCTTAGTGTTTTGGGGGGTGACAAGCCCTTTGATGAATTGACCATGTCAAGGTGGTTAGCCTCGAATTCGCCTTTGGAGGAAGGAATATTCCTCCTTCGAATTCATCATCTGGAAGTGGTTGGCCTTTGAGTTCACCATCTGGAGGTGGCTTGCCTTCAGCTCGCCTTCGAATCTGCCTTAGCAGGACAAAATATACCTGCTTCGTGATCCCTTTAAGACAAAACATAATAAATGGTCCTTCGAAGTCTATGGATATGCTCCAAGGATGACTTCTAAGTTAGTAGGTACAGACAGTTCCCACGAGTTGCTTCCCTCGAGGGTCTTTCTTTGAGTAGAATACCTTTAAAATGTAAAGGTTATGTAATAAAATCATCCGAAGTCTGTTCTAGAGAGTAAATAGGTGTGACTTCGAGGATCTATTGAAACCTTAACTATTTGAGGAGTTTATTAGGAGTGGAATGCCTCTAAATACATCATTCCAGTGAAATAAGGTCCTTCGAGGGAAGAGTAAAATCCTCATTCCCTCGAGCACTTAGAAGGCAGTGCGTCATGGGAACATAAGTCCTTGTCCTTTTGAAGATTTCAGAAAAGGAAGATTGCTTGTGTTTGTTGAGTTTGGGACACGTAGCGTTCCCCCATAAGCAAGAATTCAAAAAGGTTGCTTCTCCAAGAAGCTTTTCCTTTTGTTGATAAGGACGGTCAGATATCTTTGAGCCGGTTCAAATATCACCTTTTCACCAAACGGTCTAATCACCATACGCAGTTGTTGACATCTAGCACGTGAAAGACGGCTATATAGCCGTTTACAACTTTATTGAATGATTCAGTGTATACGACTATAACCAAAACGTGTACACGTGCTTTTAAGAAAGCGCCACGTGTTTAGTGGGGTTTAAATGGCCCGCCTGATTACCAATACTAAAAAAATTTCAAATTTTAAGGTCAATGTTGTTGCAAATGCATTGGACTGAGAAATTTGAGAATTTGGTAGGAATTGGATTATGTGTAATTAAAGAGGATAATAATATGAAATTATTTAACCACTCCACCTTATTATGTATATAACATTTTATATAATCACACGAAGTTGCTAATTGGATCAAAGTCTGGAGGAGACACTATTCGTGCCAGATCCGGACTGAGAACCATATTCTAATGAATCTTTGTGTTCGTCTAATCAATCTTTAAATCTTTGCTTGGATGGTTTGATGTGACGTTTGACTTCTTGTATTCTGATTTGTGATGTGATTTTTAGACTCTTACCTTTGCTTTCTTGGTGATCTCCTCTTACCGAGGGCACACCTTTAGATGGTTATTTACTTTAGTTATAGTGCTTCATTTCCGCATGTTTTAGGATTTTCTTCTCGCAGTGTGTTGACTTTATTTTTCCTACTGGTCATATGTGTTTTTATTGGGTAGCCTATACTAGCCCCTTCCTTCCATTAATTTTAAACACATAATGTTGATTTCAAAATTTAGTTTTCAAGAAACTTTCAGTTTCTCCATAACCTTTCCGGCTGTGGCAAGGCTAGCAATGCCATTCCTTCCTTAGCCATCATGCCTCCACCTTCTTTGTCTCCTGAGAATTTTCTTAGATAACATTGAACAATTATATTAGAAATCTCACTTAATAGATCACCTAGTTTAGTTTCGGGGCTCGTATATGATGGAAGTCTGTACTAGAGATCAAACCCGTCAGCTCGTGGATGGAATTCAAGGAATTTCACGAGGTCGTGGACTATGCAAGGAAGGTAAAGAAGAACATACGAGAATTTCATAAAGCTCGAGATCAGAAGAAGGAAAAGAAATCCAGAAAATACCAAGCTGAGTTACAGAAAAGACGAAAGACAAAGGAATCAATGAAAGCCCCACGCTTTACCCCAAATATGAAGTGCTACAACTGTGGAAGGTACGGACACCATCAACAATATTGTCAGTTTCCAAAGAACCAACGGCAGATTTCATGAGAAGGACAACAACATAGTGTATCTGAGCTTCATTGCAAAAAGAATCAGAATCCGCACAGCAACATCAACAAGATGAAGTGATTGAAGGTTCAATCTGAGCTGGGCAAGGGCGTCACTTTTCAGAATATTCAAGGTAAGTATTCTCAACTTTTCCGTTTAGGTAGGTAAATTTCGATGACGAAATTCTTTTAAGGGGGTAGGTTATAACAACCTGAATAATCCATAAAATAATAACTGTAAATCATAAGGGTAAAATAGTAAATTGAGGATTGGTAACTTAATTTCACTAATTAATTTGGTTTAGAAAACTTAAAATTCTTAATTTCATAAGACACTAGAGATTTCCCAAAATCACTAAAACTGATCAGGTCAGCCAGATTTAAATTAGAAACATAATAGGTCAGATAATCTAATTTAGTAATTAAATAAGGAATAAGATATTTTTACCGGCTTTAATATTTTGATTTATGCGTGTTTACGTTGTAAAACTTGTGATGTTTCATTCCCTTGTTTTGATCACCGATCGGATTGGAGTCGACCATGCGATCGTGTTGGTGATGATTGTTTGGTCCTAATGTTTTATATAGTAGTTTATCCTTTATGTGTTTGAGCTAATGGCATTTTTGTAATTTAAATTATTGAATGAGGTGTATGGTTCAGATTTAAGTGGTTGTGAATGAATGGTTTGGATTGAAGTTGTTAAACATCAATGGTTGAGATGATAGTGGTTATCCATGTATGGCTTGGATTTGTGCCCCTTGGCATAGAGTTGGTGGAATGAGAGAGAATCTCATGTGTGTTTCATTTGAGTTTTCATTTCATTTGGTTTTGGTTGCTTGGTTTGGAGGTTCGGAGAAGAAGAAGAGAAGGCTTATTTGGTGATTGAAATGGTGGATTTTAGCTTGATTCTTAAAAGTAAGTACTAGATTCATGAATGTAGTTAGGAAATCTTACTTTCCTTTACATTTTCATATATTTCTTGTTTAGGTTTTTGTTGAATGAAGATAGTTTAGAGTTCATGTTAGAATTTGGTGATTTGTATGTTTATCTTGCTTAAATTCAAATATGTTAATCTCCTTGTGCTTGTATGTTGATAGATCAAAATTTCAAGTGAAAACCCCTTTGATTTATCCTGTTTGCGACATTCGGCGGCTTCCTAGGCACACCGAACGGGTCTCTGAACACCTTCTAGGCCGCAGGCAGACTACTCGGCTCGCCGAGCAAAAACACTTCATCGAGCACCCATAAATGTTTTGGTGACTTTCTCGGCTCACCGAGAAGTCCACCAAGCTCTGATTTCATTACAATTGGTATTTTTGGATTTCTATTTTCGTCAGGAATCCAACATAACAAGTTTGAGGCAAATCCAAGTTGTGAATCAAAAGTTATGACTATTTTAGTGTAGGGGTGTCAATCTAGAAGTTCAGTTTGGCGAGCCTAAGAGGTCGCCGAATCTCAGCTCGGCGAGCCGAAGCGGTCACCGAAGAGGTCGCTGAGAATGAGTTCCATGGAATGGTCGCCGAATCTCAGTAAGCGAGCCGAAGCGGTCGCCGAAGCTGACTTCAGTGCGCCGAAGCACTCAGATTTGTCCTTTTGACCATAATTTCACATATAAACTTGTCCTGACATAATTAAATTGGATTTTATGTTGTTTGTATTAGTTTATCATTATTTAGTGTAGTTGTTTAATTGTGAACCCTATATTGTGTAAGTTTCCTAGGATTGATATCATGAACTCTAACAAACAAGGATGATATGTAGAACAACATGGAACTTGTGGAATATGCCCCGTAGTGATCACTATTCATCTTGCATGTAACCTAGGATTCTCCCATTTCTTTTAAGTATGATATCATATGAGTTCAGATGCGATCATTATATATTGTGCTTCCTCGTGGACCCGATTTCATGGGATGATGAGATATTGAGATATGGATGTTAGACCTAGAATGGTCACTACACTCACAGTTGATAACACGTCTGACATATTAATCATGAATACAGAATTAACCTTATATAACTGCTTCTCAGTGTTTCTACTTCGTGTTGATTAAATTGTGTATTGTATTTCATGTGAAATTATGTTTGATACTCTAGATTGTGTGAAATTGTGTTTGATGCTCTAGAATGTGTGATTACACCCTGTACACTACTATTTGACTGTTTAGCTAGTGTGCACCTCTTCACTTACACTGCATTGACTCAAGACCATTGTATGGTCAAGAGAAGTACACAGTTTCCAAGACCACGTGGTTGAGTCTCGAGATTTAAATAAGAATAAGTGAGATGTGAACCCCACATCTAGTGAGGAGCCTGGCAAGGACGAGTTGAGGAATTAGCTACTCCAATAGACTCCCTTTTCGCCTATGAGCTGTGTCCCCAAGGATCCACACGTTGGTGTAAGCTTGGGAGATAATATCATTGAGAGATAGACCTCTGTAGATTAGTCAAGTGTTCATGATTTCCTGAGGAATACCGTAGGTGGCTGCAAGTCTCGGTCTTGGGACCACTGATCAAAATAAGAGGGGGAATTGTGCCTCCTAGGTTGAAAACCCTTAGAACTACACTGTACACGTAGAAAAGCCCTATTCCATGGACCGATATGGGGGGATGATTTCAGGTTGCTGGAACACCCCGGGGCGAATTTAGGTTGCTGGGACACACCGAATAGTGGTTAGATCAAGAGGAAACATGCCACATTGACACTCTAACAGAGATTGCATTTTGCACAGCATATTAGCTTGTTTGCTTGATCACCATGGTGATCCCCTATACGTTAAGTGCACAACATGCATTATAAATCCATTGACCGCTTGCATTGCATTGTTTATATTTATTTCCATTATTAATTTGACTTGGAATATTATAAATGTTTAGACTCTAGGATTTACCTTATACATTCCTGAATTTATGTACTTACTGGCTAGTGTAGCTCATGCTTTTTAGAAACCAACATTTCAGGTTCGTTAGCCGTGGCGGCTGCTGAAGAGTTTGAAGTCTAGGCGGACCTTTTAGTTTGTAGAGCTGGCCGATGAGAGAGACTTGGTTAGATACAACACTCTGATGGAATGTTAGCAATAGTCTAGATTTTAGACTTCTTCTTAGAATTTATCAGGTTTAGATGTTGTATTATTAGTTACTTATATCTTGCTAGAACATTATTAGAGCTTCCACTTATGTTTCGATCACTGTTAACCACTCTTGTAGAAATAAGGGATGAATGTTGCGATTAAATCAAAAAATCTCATAAATTGAAAATTTTTGGTTTGGGTCGTGACACTTTTACAGTTTGGCGACCCATTAGGCTGGCCGAAAGGGGTTCGGCGACCTTTTAGGCCCGCCTAGGCTACCTTCGGCGACAAAACCAGAGAGCCTAAAAGGCCTCTGAGATTCGGAGGACTCTTCGGCTAGCCGAAGGTCAGGAATGGTCCAAACTATCTAAAATTTCACCAGGAGGTTGTTCACACACCCAGGAAGGCTTGATTAACATTATTTTGTGAATTAAGTTGGTCTAAAATGGAGATTTGGGGTTTTCCCCCTATTTTCTCCACTTGGGGTTGGATTTATCCACATGTGAGGTCTAAATATGGGTGTCTGATGTTAGGGTTACAAGATGCAACATAAATAATTGTATAAATCCCAAGGAGAAAGTGGGTATGAGGAAAACAACCCTTCTCCTGGGTCAAAATGCTAAGACACAATTGCAAACACCTTCAAAGATAGGTTACTCAACTTGGGGCATTGCTGGAAATGCATCGGGGTTGATCCACCGTGCTCCAATGATCTCCGATGGCCTCCTATGATCTTAGTTGCTCCAAGAGAAGAAGAAGAAGAAGAAGAAGAAGAAAAAGAAGAAAATGAAGATAATGACCTAAGGTTCCTATTTATAGGTTTTACAGGTTAAGCTAGAATTAAGTTCAGTTGTAGGGGCAGAACGGGGTTTCTGATTCTATATTTCTCAACTGGGCACCTAAGCGATTTCTGCTAAAGGGCTTTTACTGGGGGTTTAAGATGGATCTTTGGAGACATCGAATGAGATTTGTTATCTAATCTAGTCAATTAAATTTTTAATTAATTTCTAAGGTCTTAGCTGACTAATCAGGTTGGCTACCTAGAATAATTAAATTCCCAATTAGTCTAACTTCCTCAGGTTAGGGACATGATGAGTAATAACCTAGTTTAAGGGTAATCTTAAACTAGGTTATTACTAATCTTAATAAATTAAGGGTAATGGTTCAGGTCCTTACCCCCTTAAAAGAATTTCGTCCTTGAAATTCCTCTAGAGAGTTCTAAAAGCAAAGGTGAGGAACTACATGAATGTGCACACACCAGAGAAACACGACATCCATACTATTACACGAAGGGAAATATACTAGTTCATTCAAACTGAAAGGGAGGGGGCTGATACGGGCTACCCCAAAAACGTACAATCTTAGTACATAAAGCTGAAGCGAAATACACAACAAAAAAAAAAAAAACACAATCGACAATAGAACTGAATTTCTTCACTGCAAAAGATATAAGAAACACAAGGCTAAGGCCGATCCTCGGGAGGTGGTGGTAGTGGCATGCTAGATACAGGCACCGCATCTGACACTCGCCCGCAACCGAACATCCCGTGGAGGAAACGGAGAGTAGTGTCCACACTCCTCTGTAGTCAAGACATCTGCCTCCTGTTCCGGTGAAGCTCCATGGCGACCTCGGTCCTCGTCCGCAGGTGTGCTGTTGAGTTCGCCCTCTCCAGGGCTGCTATCCTGGCCTCAAGGGAGGGTCCGTGTCTAGGGACAAAGTCCGGTCCCGGTGTGGCCGAAGTGGAAGCTCATGCGGCTGGTCTGCCTGCTCCTGCTGATGCTACTCCTGCAGCTGCCTCCTTGGATGTTGGAGAGGCTGAAGCTCATGCGTATGGTGAGGAAGTCCCATCAAAGAGAGGTTGGTGAAGGTGAAGGACCTCTCAATCAAAATCTTGTCAGGTTGGTCCGATTTAATTCCCCACTGCTTGGTCGCGACACACATCAAACAGGGAAAAGGCAAGTCGACCTTCTGTGAAAACCTGTAAAATCTGATTATATAGCCAATCACCAGATAGGGAAGGCAGAGGCATTTCCCAGTCACCACCATTGAAAGTACTCGGGCCATAAAAGGGGTGAGATCGTTGGTATTGCCGGTGTGGGGGTAGACACAACGGAGAAAAATGGAGTGCAGGATCCGGTAGGAAGGATGAAGCTTGGTGGTAGCGAGGGCATTGCTATTCTTCCATGTAGCATTGTAGCCATATAGAATACTAGTCACCTCGGGGTGCTTAAAGAAGGGGAGATCTGGGATGGAGCTAAGTACATTGTTCATAGGGACCTTCATAAGTGAGGAGACAAGTTGGAGATCAAGAATGCAGGTTCCTTTGGGTGTGACGAATGTGATAGAGGAGGTCTCGATGTCGGGCACTATGATATATACGTACATATCATGGGTAAGGGTCTCGGAGGCTTGATCGCCCCAAATCAGAATGGATTCCCAACCTATGGCGCGAAGGAAGGCTGGAACACCGTAGGATTCCACATGAAGGGCTACAGTGGGTCTCTCAATCGAAATTTTCATACTGTCAAACTCTGAGACATTTGCCGGGGGTTTGGGTTCTAGCTCATAAGGAGTATCAATTTCTTCCTCTTCATAAGGGTCAGGTGAAGGTGCCCTACTAGAGGTGGATGCTCCACGGGTTTTGGTTCTCTTAGAGACTCTATTTTCTAGGCATGGTTATGCAAGGTTTTGAAGGAAAAGAAAGTCTAGGGTTTGAAAATGTGCAAGAGTTCAACAATTTCAAGGAAATGGAAAGAGGAAAGGAGATTACCTTACTTGAAATGGAGCTTGGAGGGCTTGATTTGTTGAAGAATAGGGTTAGAAGGAGTTGAAAGAGACAACCAATAGAGAAAGAGGAGAAGAAATGAATAAAACAAGCCAAAAATACATTATATAGGGCTCGGCTAGGGCTTCAGCCCGACGTTCGGCAAGCCTAACAGGTCATCGAAGCTAACCAGAGGTCCAAAATTAAAAATTTTAAAATACACATTATTCTAAAAATTTTAGAAGCCAAAATACCACATCAAGTCACTCCAAACATGAAAATCTTAAAGAAAATAAATTGGTTGTTGGATCTAAATTTGAAAATTTAGATCCAACAACCAAACAAATACAAGAAAATAATAATATAATAGTATTTGATGAGATATAAATTATTTATAAACTATTAATCTTCTTATTTAAATATAAGGGTCCAATTTCTATAAATTATTTATAAACTATTAATCTTCTTATATATATATATTACTCTACAAGATTAATTTGACAATTATAATCCTACTAGTAAGACAGAAAAGGTAAAATGGGCATACCATAACCAAACTACTCAACAACACAAATATGAAACCTCCCAACATAGCAAATCCATCAAAATCATGCATACAAGGCATCCGAGTGCCTAAACCAAACCACATTCCCAAGGAAATAGAATAGAAGTACCTCAAATATACCTTATTTCACAATTGTATGACTAAATACATCACCACAACCAAAATTATATCTGAACACGTGTATTATGTTGGTATAAAGCTAATAGGAGTGTTTGGGGCTATACTTACCCCTTTCCCCAAAACATCCTATTGCTCGGCCAAGATTTGAAATCCAAACATCCAAGTCGAGGAGTCAAATTTGCATGGTAGGTCCAACTAACCCCGAAATAAGCCAAACACGTGTAACTAGTCAAGATACATGCGCTCCCATTGGAATCACTCATAATGGACTAGGGGATCTGTTCGGCGGGGTGCTCGGTGACCATTTGGCATGCCGAAAAGTGCAAAAGTATGCCAAATGGGTTGGCACATCGGGGTTTAGTCCAAATGAGTCTCGATAGACGAGAAATCAACTTGGTTTGGTCACTTATATAGTTCAACGACCTATTAAGCTCACCGAAAGGGGTTCGACGACCTCTTAGGCTTGCCTGAGATACCTTCGGCGACAGGGAATGGTCCAAACTATCTGAAATTTCACTAGGAGGTTGTTCACACTCCCAGAAAAGCTTGATTAACATTATTTTGTCAATTAAGTTGGTTTACAATGGAGATTTGGGGTCCCCCCCCTATTTTCTCCACTTGGGGTTGGGTTTTTCCACATGTGAGGTCTAAATATGGGTGTCTGATGTTAGGGTTACAACATGCAACATAAATAATGGTTAAAATCCCAAGGAGAAGGTGCGTATAAGGCAAACAACCTGTCACGAACCGAACCAGAAACCCCCAATTTCTCAGGTTTTTCGATTGATTCACAACCTTCACCCCGTATTTCTACAAGTGTGGATAACAGTAATCAAAACATAAGCGGAAGCTACTAACAGTTCTAGTAATATATAAGTAGCTAATACAGCCTAAGCCAAAATCAAAAGATTCTAGGAAAATAGAGTCTACTTCTAGACTATACCAAGGTTCAACCAGAGTGCGCTACCCATTCCGGTCTCTCTCTTCGCTTATAAGCTCCTGAACCTGAAATATTAAAGAACATGCATAAGCTCGAAGCCAGAATGAGTAAACCTTCGATGAAGTGTCTTCACTCATGTTCCAGAATTTGAGAAAAGTGCAAATTTGTACAATGTGTAATAAGAAAAATATGTGCAAGTGGTGTACAATTGTGGCATACAATCATAAATAAAGCAATATAAAGTTCTCTCCCATCCTCACAGAGTATTACTCAGTGGTCAATAATCCTACAGTTACATTCATAGATATTTTATATGAGAATTAGGCCAAGTGTTTCATACACAAGGCTCTCACACTAGTATCAACAAAGAACATGCAATGCAAGTAAAATGCAAGTGTTGTATGGAAGGTAAAATATCGTAAGCTCTCACGTGATCCCAATCTCTATCCGGGGTGTCCCAGCAACTTGAATTCGTCCTAGGATGTTCCACCAACCTAAAATCATCCCCCGTATGAACGGACTAAGGGATAGGACTATTCTATGTGTACAGCATAGTTTTAAGGGCTTTCAACCTAAGAGGCACAATTCCCCCACTTATTTTTTATCATGGGCCCGCAGCTAAAGCTCACATCCACATGTTTATTCCTTCAGAGAATCATACATATTCACAACCCAACAAAAATATAACATGGTTTCACTATCTCCCAAGCTTACACCAACGTGTGGATCCTTGGGATAGTTCGCCATCTACCAAACTTTTACCAACGTGCAGATCATTGGGCAATCATCATCCCTCAAGACGGTAGAGGTTCCTTATGTGGGTTCTCTCTCATTTTGGGTACAATCATAGGGTCCTCTCAAAGGACTAAATTGGCTATCAAGTCAATTATCCCAAGTATCAGTCCAAACCCATGGTATCATGTAGGGTATTAGACTAGACCATCACAGCCAGAAGGTCCATATGCAACATTCAAATTCATATCCATTTATTCATGCAACAAACAAGGTTCCATAGGCAAATATTCAAAACATCAACCATATGGGCACAATCCCATAAACTATCCTATTAAGAATTATAAGGTACACAAACTACTAATCTAGTCCCATAATTTCTCCCCAATAAGCAATATAAAGCATACAAACTACTAATCTAACTATATATATATATATATATATATATATATATATATATATATATATATATAAAAAAATAAA
>JAUPMG010251742.1:0-19596 GCA_031762675.1 Pachysandra terminalis | reverse complement strand
ATGTAGAAATACCTCTCAAGTCAGACTCGAAGGCGCCCACCTGTGATGGGACAACCCCTCAGGTTCTTGAGAGCCCCAATTATGATGAGACATCCTCTCCAGTCATACTCGAAGGCACCCACCTACGATGGGACAACCCCTCCGGTTCTTGAGAGCCCCACTTGTGCTGGGACATCCTCTCAAGTCATACTGGAGGGCGCCCACCTGTGATGGGACAACCCCACCGGTTCTTGAGAGCCCCGCTTATGATGGGACATCCTCTCAAGTCATACTTGAGGGGGCCCACCTACTATAGGACAGCCCCTTGGGTTCTTGAGAGTCTTAGAGGTACACCTCACGTTTACCAAAGAGATGCGTCTTGGTGAACACGTCAATATGAATTTACACCAAAAGGGGAAGACAGCTCTGGATGATGTAAGACGTTGATGATTCCTCCGTCTAGAGCGATGCTCGATGATGTTGAAAGCGATGCATACCTCCGCCTAAAGCGATGCTCGATGACGTTGAAGGCAATACTACCTCCGTCTAGAGCGATGCTCGATGACGTAGAAGGTAATACTACCTCCGTTTAGAGCGAAGCTCTAAGACGTAGAACGTGATACTACCTCCGTCTAGAGCGATGCTAGACGATGTTGAAGGCAATACATACCTCTGTCTAGAGCGATGCTCGATGACGTTGAAGGCAATACTACCTCCGTCTAGAGCGATGCTCGACGACGTTGAATGCAATACTACCTCCGTCTAGAGCGATATTCAACGACGTAGAAGGCGATACTACCTCCGTCTAGAGCGATGCTCGACGACGTAGAAGGCAATACATACCTCTCTGTCTAGAGCAAAGCTCTAAGACATAGAAGGTACTACTACCTCCGTCTAGAGCAGAGCTCTAAGACGTAGAAGGCGATACTACCTCCATCTAGAGCGATGCTCGACAACGTTGTAGGCGAAACATACCTCCGTCTAGAGCAATGCTCAACGACGTTGAAGGTAAAACTACCTCCGTCTAGAGCGATGCTCGACGACATTGAAGGCAATACTACCTCCGTCTAGAGCGATGCTCAAAGACGTTGTAGGCGATACTACCTCAGTCTAGAGCGATACTCGACGACGTCGTAGGCGATACTATCCTCTTTCTAGAGCAATGCTCGATGACGTCGTAAGCAATACTATCCTCCGTCTAGAGCGATGCTCGACGACATAGAAGGCGATACTTACCTCCGTCTAGAGCAAAGCTCTAAGATGTATAAGGTGATACTACCTCCGTCTAGAGCAAAGCTCTAATACGTAGAAGGCGATACTACCTCCGTCTAGAGCGATGCTCGACGACGTTGAAGGTGATACATACCTCAGCCCAGAGCGATGCTCGACGACGTTAAGGAAATACTACCTCCGTCTAGAGCGATGCTCGACGACGTTAAAGGCGATACTGCCTCTGTTTAGAGTGAAGCTCTAAGACGTAGAAGGTGATACTACCTCTGTCTAGAGCGAAGCTCTAAGACATAGAAGGAGATACTACCTCCGTCTAGAGCGAAGCTCTAAGACGTAGAAAGTGATACTACCTCCGTCTAAAGAGAAGCTCTAAGACGTAGAAGGTGATACTACCTCTGTCTAGAGCGAAGCTCTAAGAAATAGAAGGAGATACTACCTCCGTCTAGAGCGAAGCTCTAAGACGTAGATGGAGATACTACCGCTGTCTAGAACGAAGCTCTAAGATGTAGAAGGTGATACTACCTCCGTCTAGAGCGAAGCTCTAAGACGTAGAAGGTGATACTACCTCCGTGTAGAGCGAAGCATTAAGACGTTGAAGATGATACTACCTATGTCTAGAGCGAAGCTCTAAGTCATATAGAAGGAAATACTATCTCTGTCTAGAGCGAAGCTCTAAGACGTAGAAGGTGATACTACCTCCGTCTAGAGAGACGGTTTAAGACGTAGAAGGTGATACTACTGCCACGTAGAGCGATAGTTTAAGACGTAGAAGGTGATACTACCTCCGTCTAGAGGGAACCTTGACGACGTAGAAGGTCACACAGTCTCGAAAGTACTAAGGTTCGATGACCTCGAAAGTACAAAGACTAGTAGCCTCTTTGGCGTCAAGACTAGATAGTCTCAACGATGCCAAGGCTAAACAACTTTCATTACCACGAATATCTACTGATCACCAACACCCATATTAAGGTGTCACGAGGCTCGCTAACACTTGGCCATATTTGGGGTTATAGGCCATGTCATTGTCTCTCAGTGGCAAACCTGTAATTATCTAAATGACTCGTGATTGGTCCACCTAAGAGACTAGGGTACGTGATGCGTACTACCCCAGGTGAACGTTTTAAACACCATCAAAAACTGTGGTTAGGAATTCTAACTACAGTTAACTCTTTTCCAAAAGCTATAAATACTTGTTCACTTCTCTCATTCGGGAAGATGATGAAAAAAGGGGAGAGACCTCTACCAAAATTACCAAACCTTGAACTACGTCTGACTTGATCCCTGTTTGGGTACGTAGACAACCTGCAAAAGGTTCAGTCATAATCTCAATTAGAGCCCTAGGGGTTGGACAAGTTCTAACACCTTGACCCATTAGCTCCCTTAGCCTGGTTTGACCGGTGTTAGACGGTCCACCAATTTTGACTCTTTAGTTCTTCTAAAGACGGGATACGGTCACTCATTAATTTAGGTTCCTGTCGATCAATAATATCACACTTGGTGACTATTCACAAAAACACCCACTACACTTATATCCTTGCCCGAGTCTATACTTACTTGCATAGATCATGATTGTGCTTTATAGTAATATTTGTGTTATGGTCTATTCCTATGATGTGGATTTGATGACATATGTGTGCCCTCTTCAAACCTTGTATGTATTTCTTATGTGTATGTGCTTTATCTTACTTGTTCTGTTTTGTGTGCACCATATAGTAAAATGTCTCTGTCTTGCCCACATATTGGATGCACACACCTTGCATGTCTATGATCCGCATTTCTCTCCCATTAGGACTGGGGTTTTGTGATTCCTAATCGGTTACTTAAACCATGTGTATGTGCTTTATTGGTATATTTTATATGCATATTTGTTTGACTTGTGCACCTTGTTTTATTGATGTATCTTTTTGGGTGCACATCCCGAGGTTGTATAGAGTTTGATGGATACATAGTAAAATCCTTATCCCAACCTCTACACCTCATTTTATGCACACAATGCCCTTTCAGGTATATCTTCTTGTGTGTGCTTAAGTTCGTGGTTGCCTTGGTTGTAGAGCTCGTAGTCAGAACTGAGCTCACCAAGCTTGCAAACACTACTTGGGATTCCCCCCAAATAGTTATATCTCTTTGTCTATTTCTGACAAAAAGGGGAAAATCCAGGTACTCCACCCATGGTACGTATCTTTGCTTGCAGGTATATTGGTAATGCAGGTACTTCCAAGTGCCGATCCAGAGCTGAGGGGGAGCACAAAGAGTTGTCCAGTTGCCTATTTTGTATCTTACCTCTAGGATCTATTTTTGAATTGAATATTGAGTTGTATTACATTTTTTTTTCTTTGATATTAGTGTAGTGTGTTGTACCTAGGATAGGTGTTTTTGACACAAATTGACAAAGGAGGAGATTGTGAATGTCATAGGCAAATCCTAGACATTTCTTATTTATCAAGTTTTTGACGTAGTCCTTAAATATTTGTAACCGTGTGCATTTGATGATCAAGACAAGTTGCGGATCCGAGGAAGGCCAAGCTTCAGCAGTGGAATCTTTTGGATGGCCTCCTAGCCAAGGTAAGTATACATACACACACTAAATAGCTCCTAGAAACTCGAACTAAATTGGTAAATGACTTTAGTTTCAAGGGAGCTTGGGTGCCCTTTACCAGTTGAGGGGCACTCAGCAATCCCTGGTCATCTGGACTCATGTCTAGAAACTGGGGACTGCACAGGGGTGGTCGATACCATTCGTGGCTGGCCTTTGTGGAAATAGACCTTAAAAATTGGAATACTAGGTGTTTCCTAGGACCCGGTCGACTGACCAAGATGGTCCAGTCGATCGGTGGGGTGCTCTATCACATCCCAAACCAGATGAGATCCTCAGGATACCCATAAGGTTAGATGAACTCTCACCCCAACACAATGGGAGTGGAAAGAAATATAAAGACATAAGCGGAAGTGATAATATAATAATTCTAATAAATGTTTAAATTGAAGTTACAATCTGCTCTATTTAATAAACTGAAATAAACTATGATCTAAATACATAAATTCTTTAATCTAACATCTATCTTTAAGTTCCTTTTATTTCTGTAGCTCTCCCTTTAATATCAATCATCCTTTAATGCCTGAAAAATATGTCATAAAACATACGTAAGCTAAAAGCTCGGATGAGTAGACCTTCAAAACAAGGTATTTACTCATATCCCAATGCTATGAGAAAACATAAAATAATAATGATAAATATGAAAAATATACAATAATAATGATGATGATGATAAATCTGAAAAATATATGATAATAATGATAGGTGGACATTAACCAAGTAATGTTCATTCTCTCACCAAAACTCACTTGGCTTCTATCATAAGGATATCATGGTCATATTTCACAAGCCTACAATGCCTAAATCTATTTGATTAATCATATCAAGTGCATCATACACAAGATAACAACAATAATATCAATAGTCACATGCATGCTGTATGGCATTCGAATAGTGTATGTCACACACTAGATCTAATCTCATATCCAAGAATATTCCACTAATGTGAATTCATTCTCCAAAACATGAAAATGTGATAATGGATTATTCTATGTGCGCATCATAGTTCTAAGGGTCTTCGACCTAGAGGGCACAATCCCCTCACCTTATTTTCGATCACGGGAACATATTCAAAGTTTCACTAATGTGAACTATCCTTAGTGAGCCATACATTATCTGAATACTAACAAAAGTGACTCTTATGATTTGGAATAATTGGGAGTGCACCCGCTCACCTATCATCTTATCACAAATCTCTTGGGGTACTCCCTCACCTTGGGTGGCTTAATCACAAAGGACAAGCATTGGCATAGCCATATCATGAGTCATGATAGTATCCTTTATTGGCTAAGTACAAAGTACTCCAACAGTAAGATATCAGGAAAGCTATCACAGCTGGGTAGTCAATATGCAACTCATTATTTCAAATCCTTTATTAATGCAGTGCACACACAATGATTCACAATACTTATTCAAAATAGCATAGACATGAGCACATTTTCATGATCCTAGATGGTATGAATGCACATAGTTGAATATACAGTTCAATACTCATGTAGGCATGATAAAAGTGTCATAAATACTGTAATTAAGTGTAATATGTCTCATTCAAATCAGATATGAAGTATTCACAAAATCAATGGTTCCGTACGATAATAAATCCTTTAATGTTGTTAAAAACACAAATATGATTCATACATAATAATAACAAGTTCATAAATCATGCAAAACATCTAAGCATGCATATAATATACAAACAAAACTAATAGAAGTATTGTGGGGGTTATTTCTTGATATATATTAAGATCTTATATTGCTGTAGGAAGTTCTAAGGGAAAATTAGGGGAAAGGGTAGCTTTTTAAGAGTAATTACAAAAGTACCTTTTGAAAAGTCTTCATTGGTCAAACGTCTCTTTACTCAAAAATAATGTGATGCACTTTGATCCTTTCGGCTCTTTGAATGTAACTGTTATTTAGAATAAGCCACATTAAGGATGACTTGATTTTCAGAACTTGATGATGATTATACACTATGGTTAGTTGAAATTCTGTTGGGTGGGATTCCTATTGCTGGGATTGCTATTTTGAGTTGGATGGGTTTTTGCTGCTGGCGGTAGTACTAAGTTGCTGATTTTGGCCTGTGTAGAAATTCTATTGGTTCCCAACTACTTCTCTGATGAGTTTTCTTCTTTTTTCTTATTGTTTGGCTGATGATTGGAGCTGATCTAGTGATGGTGTTCTAAAATGGTGCTTTCTTGACAAGGATAAACGAATTTCACTTCCATTGTACTTTTTGTGTCTTTCTTTTTCTTCATTTTCCTTTTTTAATGGTTTTCCCATTGCTTTCGTTTTTGGCTAGTTGCAACATTGCTATTTCTACTATAACTATCATAAAAATCCTAGTGCCCACCATGTCACATTGTTAGTTGCATATATTATTTTCAGTCGCACCCATTAAAGGCAATGTAAGCAATATGATAATACCTATTGACTTTTCTAAAGTAAATGATAAAACTATCCACTTTCTTTTTGAAAGAATCAACCTTTCTGCATAGGAAAACACTTTGGCAGTTTATTCTAAGTTTGATCAATCCCTTAAGTAGATTAAGATAGCATACAGAGTCTCAAACTTTCACAAATCACACTTTTGGTCAGTTTTTTTTTTCTCTTCATTAGAAAACACTCTAATTTGATTGCATATTAATTTGATGCTTTGAATCTGTAAAAATTACTTCTTTGATATACTTGTGTCCCATTTAGTTTCGCTTACTAGTTATGATGTGATCTGAACTTAAAATACACATAATGTTGCTTTCTGAGTATATTCCTTAAATATATTCTCTTTTGCATGCAGAGGCAAATACAAGAATTGAGAGCGACGCTTCTGGAGGGCTCACAGGACAGCACGGCCCGTGATGACGTATACTCTCGGGCCATGGGATCCGAGCATCCCGGGTGGGTCTACGGGATGGGGTTTGGACATACCCCAACCTGATTGTGGCCGAGGTCTTCCGGACGCCAGGATAGCATAAGTCAAGACAAGGAGATCTCTACCTTTTGAGCGGGTTTAGAGGAGGTGACTACCCAGTTCACTACCCAACTAGCTCAAAAGGATGATGAGATTGCTCGAATAGCTGCTGCCCAGGCCCAGAATGCCGATAAAATGGCTGAATTAGAGCGCTTGATATTTAGTATGAGGGGTCAGGTAAAATCTAGATCTTATATCTATAGTCTTTACTTATATTTGATTTTTATTTTCTGTAAGCATAATAACTAAATTGGTTTATATAATCTGTATTGTAGGGTGGAGGCATTTAATAGCGGCCCCGGGACGTTCATGATGGCAATTTTGCTTCCTAGTTTCATTATATCTACTTTGACATTTGTGTGTGTTATTAATTGTTGTTGAATTACATTTGTGTATGTTGTTATATTTTTACAGATTTACTTTGTAAGTTTTATTAATAGACTTGAATTGTGTGTTTCTTGCACAGGTTTAATTTCTTGTAGGTTTAAGATCACTTGAATTGCGTGTTTCTTGTACAGGTTTAATTTCTTGTAGGTTTAAGATCACTTGGATTGTGTACAGGCCATGGTTTGCTTGTAAGTTTTATAGATTTGGAATTGTAGTGTTTGTAACTACAGGTTTATTATTAACAGGTTCGTAATATTATAGAAATAGGGAGATTTAAAAAAATAAAAAACAAAAGACTATTAACGGTGATTTTATATAACCGTCGTCCTTGATTTTCGAATTCTCGGCGGTTTCATGGAACCTCCGAGCAAGTAACGAATGCTCGGCGGTCCGGACCGCCGTCCATAACAAATTCAACCATCGTACTACCAGTCTTTGCCAATGGTTTTGAATCGCCGCGCAATATATGTTGTTTGGTTGGCGGCTTTAAACCGCCGCGGAATAAAGGACAATTGTCGGCGGTTAGTTGTCAATCGCTGAGAATACCTACCGCGATGAGAGCTTTCTCAGGGGTTCTCGTCGCCACTGACAATAGAGTAGACGTTGGTTGGTAAGGTATTGTCGGCGATTTGGAACCGCCGGGAAAGACCTGATATTTTGTAGTGTCTTCACCCCAAAATATCCCTTTCTTTATGTTTTCTATTTTTTTTATTAAAAGACTAAACGAAGATTTTACTATTCTACCCTTCTTCTAATAAAACAAATAAAAAGAATAGAGAGAAATCTCTATTCGTGAAACCAAACCCCCATTTTCTGGTTTGAAGAAGGGAAAACGAGACTAGGCCTTCTTCGTTTGGGAGAAACCATTCCCCCGCGTTAGAAACACATTAGGTAGAACTCACCCTTATAAACCGGTCTATAAGGGAAGGGTGCCCAAGTGCTTATAGCCACCAAACTAATCCCATACTTAGTCGATGTGGGATCCTAACATCCACCCCTCTTTCAGAACCGACGTTCACGGCGGCCCATATCCCCAGCTGGGTGACTTTGCGGATCCCGCACGCTACCAGGTAGCAGCCCTCCCCAAGTCGCCCCATCCACAACGAGAGCCATTCTGAAGGGTGCCTGCTCTGATACCATTTGTTAGGAACACATTGGGTAGAACTCACCCTTATAAACCGGTCTATAAGGGAAGGGTGCCCAAGTGCTTATAACCACCAAACTAATCCCATACTTAGTCGATGTGGGATCCTAACACCCCTTTTTCTCTGTAAAAAATCGTGCATTTCTTTCGGTGCATCTCCGTCAACCATACCCCCAAAGGATTTTATTCACTCCTATTTGGCCTCAAATCTGCTTCATTGAGGTGAGAAGCCAACGAAGGGTTTTTTCAAGTCTCTTCAACCCTCTGCTTCAACCATCGAGCGGCATTTTCGAAAGCAAAGGTATGTTCGAATATCTGTTTCGGTTGTTGCTTGTCTTCCTCATTCTTGAATCTTCTGATTCCTTGGATTGCTAGGTTTTGAGAATTTTTTTGAGATCAAAGTCGGTTTCAATTAGTACGGGCATGTATATATATTCTTTTTCTTTTGCGATGATTTTCTCATTAGATAGAATTTTGACTGTTTTACATTACATGTTGAAAGTCGTTTTTTATGTTAATTCCTTCTTAACTGAACATTATGATTTTGAAATCTATGAACAAACCTAACAAAACCATTTTTTTTTAAATTTCATTTTGTGCAAGATTCATTCCTACTGAAAATTGTGTTTTTTTGCCTCTTAGTTTGATAGTTTTTCTTTCTACTTAAATTGGTTGATTAATGTCTAGAAAGAAATTTTTTGTGATGATCTACTATTAGGGTCAAATTGGTACCGTGGAGTTGTTAAAATGAACTAGAGATTAAACCGAAAATGCAATAGTTTATGGTCCAATCTTATGGTTCAACCACCTAGATAGTATTGACACCAAAAATATATTTTGATTAATTGAGTTAAGTAATAATAGGAAAATGTGGAAATTAGTATTGTTTTATTAATATTAAAAACTTAATGTTTTGTATAAGAACCTTTTATATTTAAACAGAGGTTATAACAATCTTAAACAAAAAGGTTCAGTGTTTACAAGGTTGTTCCTCTATTTTATTGGTCCTCTTTTAAGTCTTCACCTCGTTGGTCTATATATGTGGATTGTGGACTATAAAGGGCTCTGATATTTTGTGTTGATCTTTTCTTTAATGAGGGAAGTTTTATATAATGCAGTTGTTTTTTTCTTCTTTCAATGAGTTTGGTTGTGCTGTTCTACATAAGAATGGTCTGAGCATTGATAGGTTGTATGTAAATAGACACCATTAAATATAAGTGTCTTTGCAACTAATGTAGTAAGATTAGATGTACATATCTTGGTCTTGGCTAGATCCTATTGCTTTTGCTTTATTTCGATGCTGTCAAAAGTCGAACTTGGAACTGAGGTTTGAAACTTTTGTTCTGAAATGCTATCTCGCTATCTTTCTCAGGTTGTCAAGAATGTTGGGTTTAATAGAGACACTGATTCTTATTTGCAATTGCATGACAATATAATTTTGTATCACAGTCCTATGATGTATGTTAAGGAGTGAAGTTATTTCTCTATTGTTCTATCTATCAAGCCAGTTATTTCTCAACCGGCTTGCCGGCACCTTCTCTTTGAGAAACCCCTCTTTTATATGAGAGGTAGTATGGGTTTGATATCAACCTGTTTCCAGGACCCCTCTCTGATCTCGTTAGTTTATTACAATTACTTTTCTTGTTTACAAGTGTTTTATTTTTCACATTTATTATTTCTGTGTTTTAAACCTACCCGTTCATTTTGGTATCAGAGCGAAGTTTAAGATTAAATTAGGGCATAATAGTGATTAGGTTTTTTTTTTTTTTTTTTTAAAAAAAAAAAAAACCCTCAAATAACTCCAAGTTATAAGGTGGACACAAACCCTTCCAGTGCTCGGGTCGGATCATATTGCATCGAGTTGGCTAGATCCTTGGCTTCCTTGATCCATATCTTAGCCAAGGATAGCGCTTTGAGAGGCACATTACAAGTATGAAAGTAGTTATAACAATTAAAAATATCAATAAATTGAAAAAGATTACCCAAAATGTCATCAAGTTGGAATAAATTTCCGATTTTTTTTTCCTTCAGTCCAAGGGTCTGAATAGTGGTTCTTAAAATCCTTAATTGAGATGGTTCCTCTGATTATTGTGGTAGAGTCCTCTGAGTTATATCAATAGTATGATATTATTATTCTCTAAAACACTAATGGTAGATGTTACATCATACCATCTAAGAAGCTTGAATCAAATAAAATGTATTTGTTGCTATTCTTATTTCTATGGTTGGTATTTTGACATGCCAAAAGAGAAAAACTATCTTGAGTGTATGACAGATGCTGTCTGATGTGTGCCATAAGCCGCCTGTGGTTTGCTTTAGCTGTAGCTAATGTTTTTGATGTTCCAACTAAATGCAAGAGCATGCGTATGAATACATGAATAAGTATGTTCTTCAAAGCCTCCATCCGGTGCTCTTTTTTTTCTTTTTTGTTTTTGTTGCTGTTGTTGACAGAAAAGAAATTGCAGGCTTATAGCAAGGTTGCCTGCATTTATAATTTGTGATACTTCCGGCAACTATAATTTGTAAGCCAAAAATTTGAAGTCATAGACGATGTCTGTTAATTAATTCCATCAACTTTTTCATATCTCTAAGGCTTCACATTTAATGCAATCGAAATATAATTAGACCTTTTTTTCATTAGTCTTGTGCTTGAACTTTATGTGGTATCTGATCAGACATTCTTTCCGAATTGTTCATGGCAATGGATTTATTTTCTCTTTGTCTTGGCTTGCATTTTGCCATTCTCTCCTCTTCCTCCAACTTCCCTCAACTTTACTATTGCTGTTATGACTTCTTTGGGTGATGTTGATGGACTTTCGGACATCAACAATCCGTGCAATAAGGCAAAGATGCAACAGGTGGGTAAGAAAAATCAGGTATTGTTCATAATTCTATTAATAGGTCTGCTGTAGTTGCAGCATTGTGGTTACATGGTAAAGGCCTGTTCTCTTTCAAAGCTTGTGTGTAGTTGCTGCACAGCCAAATGGATTTTCAGAAACTTGGGACTTTTTTCTTATTCGATTTTCCTTTTTATTTTTTTTAATTTTTTTAAATCTTTGCTTTTCTTTTGCGCATTAGTACACATGAAAATCATTTTCAATCACTTGTGCAAGAATGGGTTAGTTATGGGCTTGATTACCTTAGCTGCTTCAGTGATTGACAGTTCTTCTTATCAATGGTAAGCAGTTGTTTTGGTATAATGATGTGCATTGTTGAAATGAGTCTTTAGCTCAATTTGGTAGAGCGCTTGGGAATTTGAACACAAGTTCAGTAATTCTGAAGAAGATGGGGTTCGAATCCACCAAGATCCTTATATATTCATTCTCTTCTCACTTTTATTGTTTTCTTTTCCTTTCCCTTTTGTTTGCCATTAGAAAAAAAAAAAGTACTATTCATTGAATGGAAACACTAGATCTTTTCGCAATAAACTATCCTACCATCTAAATAGCAAATTTTGCATTCTCAGCTGTTACTAAGCTACATAAATGGAAAAATCCTACCCCTTCAAACCATACTATACAAACCTTTCAAACCAGGAAATTAAAATCATATACTTTAGGGGTAAAGCCTCCGCGGTAGGAGGGCAGTTGAGGCAGACCCTGACTTGTTCATTAATTGAAAAAAATAAATGAATTACACCTAGACAGGGTGGACTTAAATACCTTACCCCTCAAGAAAATCCATACAAATGAATTCAAACAAATTAAATAAAAACTATAAAGCTAATCCTTCCATTGTTCTAAAGTAACCTCCCAAAAAGAATATTGAATTTTTTAAAAAAACAATTAAATGCTAGTATCCTATGATCAAAATGCTAACATCCTTAGATGAAAATGCTAGTATCCTCAAATAGTGTACATGAAAAATTTAGTTGCTCATTTTTTAAAACATCTTGTAATCTGTGACGAAAATGCTAGTATCATATGATCAAAATGCTAGTATCCTTAGATAAAAATGCTAGTATCCTTCGATGAAAAAGCTAGTATATCAATTTTAAAGTATCTTGTAATCTATGGTGAAAATGCTAGTATCCTATGATCAAAATGCTAGTATCCTTGGATCAAAATGTTAGTATCCTCAATAGTTAGTACATGAAAAATTTAGTTGCTCATTTTTTAAAACATCTTGTAATCTGTGATGAAAATACTAGTATCCTATGATCAAAATGCTAGTATCCTTAGATGAAAATACTAGTATCCTTTGATGAAAAAGCTAGTGTACCAATTTTAAAGCATCTTGTAATCTGTGGTGAAAATGCTAGTATCCTTATATGAAAATGCTAGTATATAACCTCAAATAGTTAGTACATGAAAAATTTAGTTGCTCATTTTTGTACACATCTTGTAATTTGTGATGAAAGTACTAGTATCCTATGATCAAAATGCTAGTATCCTTAGATGAAAATTCTAGTATCCTTCAATGAAAAAGCTAGTTTACCAATTTTAAAGCATCTTGTAATCTGTGGTGAAAATGCTAGTATCCTATGATCAAAATGCTAGTATCCTTAGATGAAAATGCTAGTATCCTCAAATAGTTAGTACATGAAAAATTTAGTTGCTCATTTTTAAAATATAGCTTGTAAACTTTGATGAAAAATATAGTATACCAATTTTATAACATCTTGTGTGGGCTGAGATGAAAATTGAAACCACCAAGTGAAGAGACCCATATTCATGGGCACACAGATCCCATAAACGACTATGTATACCAACCCATTGTGTGATATCATACCACTAGGGGCTCCATGTTAACTGCCACTAACCTATTGTCAAAGCACGTTACATGTCATGATGGACAATCACCTACTAACCCAGAGGCATCAAACATTCAAGTAACTATGAAAAAATATTTGTAAGTAGCATACAACAAAAGTGCATAAGGGATGCCTAGCAACATCCTGGACAGATGAACTTAAGCTGCATTAAAATACTGAAATAAAACTTACAAGGGGGAAGCTTGATCTCTTAAGGCTTTTCCTTTGAGCTTTCAGAATGACTGAATTCTCTTAGGCAGTGACTGAATGAAGAGATGAGTCCTGACTCTCTATTTATAGACTTCCTAAAGAAATCTATTACAACTTACAAGGAAAATATATACATATCATTTTTGAACAGCAAAATATAAAAGAGTGCCTAATTAGTTAAGATGATAAAATCTTGGGCAGGAAAAAAAAAGTGAAAAGAAATAATGTGTAAGGAAATAAGAAATGTGTTTAATAGTTTTCCCTCCCTCACTCCCCAAATAATGTGTTAAGAAATAAGAAATGTGTCATCAAAACGATCTTTAATTTTAAGAAAATAAAGTTTCAAACAATGTATCTGTCTGTCTCATACAGTCTAGATTCAATATCTCTCATACAGTCTAGATTCAATATCACTGTGTATAGATATAAATACCTTTGTCAGTTTCGTCTTCTTTTTCTTCTTTAATGGATATTAGAAGATAGGCAGTTTCATAGACTTGTTTTTCTTTGAAGTAAAGATTAATCAGAATGAAAGTTTAGAAGTAACAAAATGCCCACCGGCACCACCATAATAGAATATTTTTTATCCTTAGTATTTGACTGATGATCTGCCTACTAACATAAGAAGATATATTTCCAAGCTGGTATGATCCTGCACTAGTTAATCCTAATGCTACCAATTTCATCAAAACTTTATTTACTTTCATAAACAGGAAGAATGTTAAGAATAATAACACAAGAAAAGCATATTTAACATTTACACATAGATTAAAGTCAAAGTTTTTCACTTTTAGCGGCGGTTTTCGACCGCCGCTACAGCCCCAAGAAATCGCCGGTAAAAATAAATGTGGCGGTTTAAAAACCGTCAGCAAAACTAGGTCGGACAATGGTTTATGCTGGTTTTAGTGGCGGTTTTAGCGGTGGTTTTAAAGATGAACTCTGCATTTAGATCTTAGCCAAAAATAGGGAACTCAGAACAATGAGAGACACATGAAATTCACATCTATTTAAGGAAGATATATAATAAAAACATTTGAAAATAAAAATAGAAAAAATTCACAACTCTGCTTCCCCTTACCGATAAACATTCCTGAGCTAGTTTGAACTTTGCTAAGCTTGATTTTCCCTGATAAATTATCCACAACAACTGATCTCTTGAGCTCCGACCTTGCGTGTTATACACCCAAAATGAGTTAAATCAAATCAAACCAAAGTAATTATCTGCAGATCTTACTGAAATCCTACCAAGATTCAGTTAATTCAACAATTTCAGGAAGAAACCAAATTGATAATTATACTCACGAGAGATGCCAAATGATCGCATTCTTCGTCTGTAAGATCTTACTGAAATCCTGCCAAGATTCAGCAATCCAACAATTTCAGGAAGAAACCGAATCAATAATTATAGTCACGAGAGATGCCAAATGATTGCATTATTTGTCTATAAGAAAACCTTGCGTAGACAAGAGTTTTGCAAATAATCAAATTAAGAAGAACAGAATCAATAGATAAAACCAAAAGTAAAAAAATAATAATAAAAATAAAAATTATAGAGAGAGAGAGAGAGAGAGAGAGATTGTACAAAATGACCTAGGTTTCCTTGAGACCTGCTGCTTGAATTTTATAGCAGAGACAATCGATGAATCTAGAAATGAGCTCGAGGATACATGAAGGATCAACGAAATAGAAAGCAGAAAAATAAATAAACGCATAAAAGCTCTAACTCTAATTTGGATCAACTTCACTAAGCTTGCTTTTTCCTGATAAATTATCCGTAACAGCTGATCGCTTGTGCTCTGACCTTGCGTGTTATACACCCAAAATGAGTTAAATCAAATCAAATCGAAGTAACTATTTGTAGATCTTACTGAAATCAAATCAAACCAGAGAGATGCCAAATGATTGCCTTCTTTGTCTGTAAGAAAACCTTTGTAGACAAAAGTTCTACAAATCATCAAATCAAGAACAGAATAAAGAGATAAAAACAAAAGTATAAAAATAAGGGAAATTACATATAAGCCCTACTTTACAGTTTTATCTTCCTCTTAGTCCTTTATAATTTTGCTATCTACTTATCCTTCCTACTGTACAATTATTTGTCATTTCAGGCCTATAATAGTGCCAACTAGGATAAAGCAACATTCTAAAATCAAAAAATTAAAAGTAAAACTTATGAAAGTACCCACCCCTACCACCCCACCACCACCACCATCATCACCACCCCACGACCACCATCCCAACCACTACCACCACCACCACCCCCACCAACCTTTACCACCACCACTATCCCCACCACCACCCCCAACCACCACCACCACTACCACCATCATTGGGGTGGTGGTCGTGGGGTGAGGGTGGTGGTGGTGGTGGGTTGAGGGTGGTGGTAGTGATGGGGCAATGAGAGGGTCTTTGTTGGTTTTAATAAGGGTATTTAGATACTTTTATACGTTTTAATTTTTTATTTTTAAACTATTGTTGGCACTGTTATAGGACTGAAATGATAAATAAATTGTAAAGTAGGAAGGATAAGTAGGTAGCAAAATAATAGAGGATTGAAAAAAGATAAAACTGTAAAATAAGGCTTACATGTAATTTTTCCAATAAATAATAATAAAAATAAAAATTAGAGAGAGAGATTGTACAAAATGACCTAGGTTTCCTTGAGACCTGCTACTTGGATTTTATAGCAGAGACAATCGAACCAGATGAATCTAGATATGAGATCGAAGATACATGAAGGATCAACGAAATAGAAAGCAAAAAAATAAATGGACGCATAGAAGGCCTAACCCTAACCCTAATTTGGATCATTTGGAGGAGAATAGAATGGACGGAGAAGACAAAATGACCTAGCTTTCCTTTTCTTCTTTAATTTGGAGGAGAAGAGAAAGGGAATAAAGGGTGGGAGGATCGGTTACACTCGGGATGAGGTGAGAGTTTACCGACGGAATCAAAAAACCACTGGTAAATGCATTTAGAACAGTTGGTGAAAACACTATTTTTTGTAGTGAACCCTAAGGGATTTCATATGCACAAGCCTCCTGAATTACCCATAAAGAAGTATCAGGTCCGATGACTAAATTTCTTTGCTCTTTTGCCACTAAATTTCAAAACAAGAAAAACAGAATGAGGAAAGAAAAAAATTAAATCAAACAAGCTTCACTTCAAAAAAAATAAAGAAAGAAAGAAAGAAAAAAAATATTATGGGGAACCGTTTTAGGGCTCGTTTGATGAGGAAGATGGGAGGTTTTAGGGTTTTAGTTTGAATAAAAATAAGATGGGGATGACGTTAGGTTGAACATACCTTTGATTTGGAAAATGCCGCTTAGTGGTTGAAGCAGAGGGTTGGAGAAGGACTGGAGATGCACTTGACGAAAAAAATGGTTGGGGGTTTGGTTTCCCCCAAATGAAGAAGCCCTAGTCGGTTGGAGAAGGACCAGAGATGCATGATTGTTGACGAAAAATATGGCCGGAGGTTTGGTTTCCCCCAAACGAAGAAGTCGCACCGGAGATACATGATTGTTGACGGAAAATATAGTCGGAGGTTTGGTTTCCCCCAAACGAAGAAGCCATCTCTGTCGTTTTTCCCTTCAATATTTCACCAAACCCCTAATTTCTATCATTCATTTGTTTGCTCTAGAACAAGGGTATATTGGTAAAAGCATATTTTAGTTTTTAATAAAAAAATAGAAAACAAAAGAATAGGGGTATTTTAGGGTGAAGGCACTTTGTTACAGTGCAAAGTGCCTTCGTGGCAATTACTTCTTAGTAAAAAGACTTTTGCCCAATGAAGAATTTTCAAAAGACTTTTTTGTAATTACCCTTTTAAAGTACCCTTTCCCCTAATTTTTCCAAGTTCTAAAAGGTCAAATCTTTAGTCTAAGGGTCATATTTTGATATAGGCATTCCTGGTAACTGAAAACATGGTAGATCATCTATAATTGACATTGTACAGGTGTCCAAACAATAAAATCTCAAAAAAGTCAACATGTGAGATTTCGGTTGGTCATCAGTTGACTGTCAGTTAACCTAAATCTGTGAAGTTTGTCCAAATTAAAATAATTAAAATAGGGGTCTAGAGAAGGTCTAATTAGGTCAATATGCAAAAATAAGTGGGGATCAAATCTAGTCGGTTGGGTCTATCGATCAGCTAATGCGCATCGGTTGCTTGGCCAGCAAACAGGTAAAAATTTGGGGTATCGGCTAACCATCAACTAGCTGATTGGGTCAGCCGACAGGGGTTTTCTGGGTTTTTCAGCTTTGACGTATTGTTGGAAGTTTGGTCATAACTTTCTAAATACTTATCAAAAAACCTCAAACTTGTTTTTCTGGGTTCCTAACGTACAAGGGAATATTAAAAAAAATTTAAATAAATTATATAAAATATTGTAATAGATTATTTAATCGATAGTTCAGATTTATATAATTTTCCAGTTTAGTTCTTATTAAAAGTTCTCTTAACGGATGGTGGTGGTTAATCTATCTTTATTTGCTGGGTTTTAATTATAAGAACATGAGGAAGGGTTTACAATTTAATCACAAGAATTCCTTAATGTTATAACACTAGGCTAGAAGTAAATACACAAGACAATGAAGGAAAACATATAGGAATTGTAGAATCTTGATGTTGGTTCTTATGCTTTCTTGATCTTCTAGGCTTCTAAGATTTTGAAGTCTTAGATATCCTCTCCCAAAGTCTTCCCATGTTTCTTATTGTTTTCCTATGTTTAGATTGGTCTAAAAGTCTTGTTTTTATACGTTCAAGTGTTTGAAACTACCTAGAGTTGTAATACAACTAATATGCTTCAATTCTATGCTATTTGGGACTCCTAATTAAACTCTAACTTAAGTTTTCTAGAAGGTATTAATTAAAAACAAAATTCCTATGTTTTAAGTCTAATTTGTCGGTTTGTGCCTTAAGGAACAACTTAAGCCCATTAAGCTAAATAATTAATTAAATCCCATACTTAATCAATTAAGCCCAATTAAATTTTATAAGCCCAATTCCTTTTAATTAAGTCTAAGACTAATTACTTAAGCCGAAGACTTAATTAATTAAACCTTAAACAAATATATTATGCATTGATGTGTGATCATACAAGGTCTCCATATAACAATTTAGATTAAGATACGTATATAGTTATTATATAAGTGTTTAAGGATTTAGTTCATTTTAGATCCCGATCGACCGACCCCATTGCCGGTTACAAAACATACATGTTTTGTTAAGTGTGACCTACAGGTGCTCAATTGACTAACCAAGATGGTTCGATCGATCGAACGGGGTTCTCGGTCGATCCCAATCGACCGTTTCCCTTCCCCGATCACAAATACCCCTATCTCGGGTTTTGCTGATATGTGGTCAACCGATAGAATGACCGAGTTGTCCGGTCGACTGGGTCGACCACAGGTCAACTGGTTTGGTTCCTCCTGACGCACTAGTAGGCACGGGCTAGAATATTTTCTAGCTGTTGGGAGTTGACCGATTGACCGGATCAGCTCCTCAGTCAGCCGGTTGGCGCGTATTTAATGAGCTTATAAATACATCTTAAGGTCATTTTTGTGCGAGAACCCGAAATTCGAAACTCTCCAATGCTCTAGAGATTAGAGAAGAGTTTTAGAACTATTCCTAGGGTTTGAGAATTTTATCTCTCCTTCTTTCCCATTCATGTGGTGAGGATCGTCCTCATCCATCTAACGAAGAAGAATGATTGAGAGTAAGTCCTTCCCCTCAATTGTGTTGAACCTATAGTAAAATCACACACACACACACACATCTAGGGTTGTAAGGCCCTCGCCCCCATTGATCACCATCCATCAGACCATTATCTACAACGGAGAGTAGCGAGGATAGTGTGCGAGAAGATCGGGACTTCGCGCACACGCCACCGGAATTGCAATTCATATTGGTAAATATTTTGAGCAGTCCATTTATTTTTAATTTTATTAAAAACTATAAGGTTAGGGGGTTAGCCAAAAAACTTCAAGAGAATGGTTAGGCGTGATCCACAAAACCTTGTGTAATGGTTGGAGGTATGCTCGGTAAAACTTTGCATTAGTCGGTTGGTGGTTAGCCGCTTGAAAAAACAGCCATAGTGAAATCCTTGGGATCAGAGAGCAGTGCCCTTGGGAGTGGGTGTAGGCTATAGTGCCGAACCATTATAAATCGTATGTTTGTTGGTTTGTTGGTAGATTTGCATGAGTAGGTATTATATCCATGAATACATGAGCTATTGTTTGATTTTATTGGCATATTAGTTAACCATCGATAGCATAATTCAATAGGTTTTAAATTGATCCATAATTTTGCATCTCTGTTTTAAAACCTATTC
>JAUPMG010251741.1:0-36771 GCA_031762675.1 Pachysandra terminalis | reverse complement strand
AGCAGATTTGTTTACTAAAGCATTGGGTGGGACTCGTGTGAAATATATTTGTGACAAGCTGGGTGCATATGATATGTCTGCTCCAGTTTGAGGGAGCGTGTTAAAGGATAAATATGTACATCTGTAAAATGTCTATATAGTTGTCCCACATTGGTTAAGTGTTAGAAGTATAGGTTAAGTGCTAACCTATAAATAGGCTCCTTGTATTCTTTATTAAACAAGTAAGCTGAATATAATTATTCATTCTTCATCTTTCCAGGCCTAAAATGGTGTGACTAAGGATGTGCATCGTCAAGGTTTTGACACTTTTCTCTCTATTTAATGGGTGTACCTTTACTAGGCTTTTCTTAAGCTAGGGAGGTAGGCCTTAAGGAGAGTGTGGGTGTGGGTGTGGGTGTGGGTCACATGAAGATAATTGGTAGTTGATACCTGATGGGAGAACTGCCAAGTCTATTTATAGGCAAGGGGGAGTGGCAATCTTGTGATTTTTCCCTTGGTAGGCTAGCAAAAATCCTGTCCTGCAAAGGGCAGATCTGCCTTTCAGAAAACTGCAGCATAACGTAGGTAAATCCGTTACTTTTGGGGGAAAATCTGCAATTTTCAGTAATGCCATTAATGGCAAAAAGGACGAATCCACTAAACCAGTAATTTCTTATTGGTTTTGATGTCGAAACTTTCTCGATCGAAGAGGTAATGACTTTCTAATGTATTGGGCATTTCTTAATTTCCAAAATGTTTTAAATGCTTTTGGGGACAAATTGTAATTATTTTCGAGTGATTTTCACGATTTTTAAAAACTTCCTTTTAAGGTTGGTCGCATGGGTCCAAGCACATGGCCGTCAGACTTATGTGACCTGTAATCCCCCCACCCCCTATTTCTCTCTCTCTATCATTAACTTGTATTATTCTTTTATTAACCCCACCCTTTATGGTCATTATCTTTTCTATGTTTTGTCATTTTCTCCTTTTTTTTCCTTTTGTATTTATCTTTATCTCTTTATTTTTGTTTTGTTATTTCACCAGATCATAGAGGGTCTACTAGCAAGTTGCCTAGTCAACATAATCAGCAGTCCTCATTTCGATCATTGATTTCTCCCAATCCAACTGTGCAACTTGAGTGAATCATATATCATAGCGTCCATCTCGATGAGAACTACACATTGGTACAGTCTAATCATGGCAAGTCTAATTGGAATAAGATGCAATATTTTAGGCCCATGTCAAGGTAAAACAGTAACTTCACAGATTTCTAGCTAGGGAGAAGCCAGGCCCATGGGCTTCTCTCGGGCCTCACAACTCTTATACAAGTTTAAACACAAGGAAAACATGAGGTCAGGCAAAATCGGGTGTCTATAGCTGCCCCTCTTTACAAGAGCTACATACTGGTGAGGGCAAAGATCATGAACAACCAAATTTTGGCCGAGAGCCAACATACCCTTTTGAGGTCAGTCATTCACCAGATCCTAGATTGCAGCAAAAATTTGGGGTGACATTTACTTGTATGAAAAGGGATTCTTGAACTATGGTTTAAAGATATTGGTTTTTAGATCCTCTTTCAGTTTAGGGTTTTTGGGCATATGATTGTTCCAATCCTTTGGACTATTGCGCTTTAGTTCTATTGGGTTAGCACAACTAACAAACTTACATGGTGTGCGCTACATCACTTACCAACATTTTGGACTCTTTAGGAATTTTAGTCATTATCCCTTCACCTTATTCCTGAATAAACTCCTTCCATCTTATGAAGGTTTTTGAAATGTTACCGTTGTCAAGAATTGTCTCTGTGGGCCCTACTTTACAGCTTGTTTCAAACTTTGGTCTTAGACGGTTGTTGTATTTTCTCCTACTTGCTGAGATATCTTAACATCTAAGATTGAAGGCCATGATATTGGATTTTTATGGTCGTAAGATCAGGGGTCGAGCCAGAAAATTTCTCTTCGGAGCCGGTTCAAACCAGTTTAATATATACACACACACACATGATTTATTGGTGCGATGCTATGGAGAGATACCTATTGCAACACATATTTCACACATGGCGGCTTATTTGGAGAATCCCACTTCTCCACATACATTTGGTCAACCCTAGGTCACATACCAACTTTCAGTCCCAAAGAGATTTACCACGTTCCATAAAAAGGTCACCTAAAACTAGGGATGTACAATGGGCTGTGCCATGCCTATTTTTCAGGACCCCGGGACAGCCCATGGCACGATTGGTCTGTGTCATGTTGGGCCCGTGCTTTAGACTGTGCATTTTGTTTGTTTTTGGCATTAGGTTGTGCCGTGTCGTGATAGCACCCGAGCGGCCGAGCCTGCTGTACACCCCTACCTTAAAGTAACATCTCTCTTTATGTAAAACTTAATTAAGAAACATTAAAAAATTAAATGGCCATTGATACATGTGTCAAACCTAATACACATGTACTATTGAGTACACAATAAAGTCCATGAAAGAGTTTTTACTCTAAGTTATTTACATTAAATAAAATATATATACATATATATATATATATATATATATATATATATATATATTGTTGAAATATAGCTTAAATATTAATAAAAGTATGTCAAGGGTATATCTGCAAATTCAAACTATTAGTTAATATATAAAATAAGAGGGGCAAACCACATCAGGTCAAATTCTCTATTTGTTTATTCATTCTTTTCTTCTTCTCTATTCATCCATTCTTCTCTTCTTCTCTATTTGTTTCTCTTTCACATCTCGGGTTTGCACTTTTACATGGTATCAGAGTATGATCCTCACTAAGAAGATCAAGCCCTAATACTCTCTTCTTCTTTTTTTCCCTCTATTTCCTTCTTCTCATTTCTTCCTTCCAACGATCTGATCTGATTAAATATTCAGTCCTTTCTCCTCCTTTGGTTGTTTAGTGCAGCAACTACATTGGTTTGCTGCTGTCGTTGTCTATATTTTGTCAATAGGCATTAATCAAACGTGGGTTGTGGAGCCTGAGATGCCGATTTTGTAGATATATGTTCCTGTCTTGCTTGAGTTGCTATTCTCGTGGAATATGATTTTTTGCTTGCATAAGAGAAGTTTTTTGTGGAGTTTCTTGTCAACTGATGTGAGTGTGTAGCTGTTCATGAACTGGTGTATTGGCAATACAAGGGTGTTATTGAAGTTGTATTAGTGCCAGAGCATCCAGGAACTTTTTGTTCAAGGTAGATTTTGACTAGTGGAAAATCGTTGAAGGATATCAGGAAAAAAAGGCCTGAATCCTGCTTGTGCTGCTCGCGGGAGGACTTAAAAACAAAATTTAAAGTAAGTTTGGGAAGGAAGTGCGCTTTTATTATTGGCATCAAGGGTTTATTGCTATTAGGAACAACATTATGGCCACTCAAGAAGATTCAAAAAGTATTTGTTGGGTGCTCATGATAATGTTGGAATGCAGATTACAATAATTAAGTTGAATGGTTCTAATTATCTACTATGGGCTCAATCTGTAAAAGTTTTTATTGGTCCCAAAGGAAAACTGAAGTACTTAACAACACAACCTCCGGATAGGACAGCAAAGGATTATGATGAGTGGTGGAAAGAGAATTATCTAATCATGACTTGGTTGTGGAACAGCATGGAGCCAAGCATTAGTGCTAATGTTATGTTCTTAGATACAGATAAGGATGCGTGGGAAGTTGTACATCCAGAGAATTATCTAATCATGACTTGGTTGTGGAACAGCATGGAGCCAACCATTAGTGCTAATGTTATGTTCTTAGATACAGATAAGAATGTGTGGGAAGCTGTACGGGAAATGTATTCACAGGATAAGAACATTTCAAGAGTTTACCAGTTGTATGAGAACATTTTTACTGTTCAACAAGGAGGTAAGAGTTTGAGGGAGTATTATAGTACTTTTAAAGGTATGTGGGAGGAGCTAACCATTTATCAACCTTTAACCAATGATTTGGAATCGCAAAGGAAGCAAAGAGAAGAGGAGCTCCAAGTTGCAAAGTTTCTATCTGGTCCGAACCCCAAGTATCAATCAATAAGAGGGCATATTTTGGCTAGTGAAACCTTACCTTCCTTGCATAATGTTTATGCTTGGCTTCAGCGTGCAACTGTACCATCTCAGTCCTCTTCCTTTGACGCCTCATCTACAAAAGAAAATTTTGATCTAGCCTCCTCCACAAACCGTGGTCGTGGAGGTGGAGGAAGAGGTCGTGGTAGAGATTTATAGGGAGGAAGAGGTAGAGTTTGTGGTGATATTAAGTGTAATCATTGTGGAAGGCTTAATCACACTTTGGATAGGTGTTGTAATAGGTTTGGCAAGCCAACATGGGCTAATCAAGCCTCATGTACTTCTAATTCTAGAGATATGCACCCTCATTTGGTTGATGCTCAATTGCAGCCTCCTAATACTAGTAATGATTCAGTAGTCTTGTCTCATGATGAGTACAATAAGCTGGTAAAGAACATAGTTTTCTTCTTCTACTGTTACTGCTAAACTTTCTCATTCAGGTACTCTTGCATTCTTTACCTCTAAGCCTACTTTCCCCTGGGTCATTGACTCAGGTGCTTCTGCACACATGACTAGTGAGTCTACAATTTTCTTAACCTTCAATAAGTCTCCTCGTAGTCCTTCAATCATTCTTGCTAATGGTTCAACCCGAACTATTATGGGTAGCGGAGTTGTTCACCCAACCTCCTCACTTTCCTTGTCCTTTGTTCTTTATGTTCCCAGATTTCCAGTCAGTCTTTTATCTGTAAGTCAACTCACTCATTCACTTAACTGTTCCATAACCTTCTACCCTTCTTTCTTTGTATTTCAGGATCTCCAGACGAAGAAGACGATTGATGGAGGGCGTGAGTCAAAAGGCTTATACTATCTTGATAATCATACTCAGTAAACTGGAGCAGCTCTTCATTCCCATGTCTCACCTCTTCAATGGTATTCTCGTTTAGGTCATCCCTCTCTTCCGAAGCTCAAACAACTAGTTCCATCAGTTCAATCCGTGTCTCGCTTGGAGTGTGAAGCTTGTGAGCTTGGGAAGCATCATAGGTCTGTTTTTAGTCCACGACTCAGAAAAAGAAGTCTTCGTCCTTTCTTTCTAGTTTATTTTCATGTTTGGTCTACATGTCATTTGTTTGAGATATTTTATCTCCTTTGTGGATGCTTATTCCTGGATGACTTGGTTGTACTTGTTGAAAGATAGATCTGAAGTCCCTTCTGTTTTCAAATCATTCTATAAAGATATAAAAGTCCAATTTGAAAAAGATATTTGTGTGTTTCGATCTGATAATGCTTTAGAATATTGGAGAAATGATCTTACACTTTTTTGCTCCGAAAATGGAATGATTCATCAAACTTCTTGTATACATACTCCACAAAAAAATGGAGTAGCTGAACGGAAAAGCAAACACCTGCTGGAAGTTGTCCGTACTATGATCATCAATATGAAAGTGCCAAAAGGTTTTTGGGGTTATGTTGTTTTGACAGCTTGTTACTTGATCAATCGAATGCCTACACCTATCCTAGATGGTCAAACTCTCTGTTCAGTTCTATTTCCCAACTCTTCTTTGCATCATATTCCTCCACAGGTTTTTCGTTGTGTATGTTTTGTTCATGATTTGACTCCTAGTCGTGATAAATTATCTCCTCGTACTATTAAATGCATCTTCCTTGGTTATTCTTGGACTCAAAAAGGCTATTGTTGTTTTGATCCCATATGAAGAAAACAGTTTCAAAGTGCAAATGTCAAATTCTATGAAAGTACTTATTTTTCTAATGATGGTCGTGCTCTTGAAGCTGAGTTGCCATCTTCTCCCATATAGTCCTCTAATACTATTCCTACATCTACTCCTCTTCTGTAATTGTTGATGCTTTCAAGTAACCTAATTCAGATATGTCACTTCAGCATGAGAAAATGTAGTGACCTAGACTTAGAATTTATTTAAAATAATTATAATCATTAATTAATCAATTAAAGTAATTGTACAACTAATCTTACCTTTAAACTAATTGTTTCGACTATGTGTTTAATTGTAATGAAAATTGTGAATTTGGGACTAATCTGTATTTAAGTAAAGTTTGGGGTGTTTTGTGTTATTATGTGTTAGTCGATTTGGGCTATTGGGTTGAGGCTAGTGGACTAGGTTTTTGGTTTAGTCGTTTGGCCTTGTAGCTGAACCTTGACCAATTTGGTAATTTGAATTGAGGAGTTAGATGGGAGGGAGTTACACGATTCCACCTCTCCCTACTACAATTAAGGCATATTGCAGCTATGGAAATCCTTCCACATCCATGATTTGGGTGTTGCGACAAGTGGAAAGAATTGAAAAGTGAGAGAAGGGGAAGAAGAGAAGGAGAAGAGGAGAAGAGGAGAAGAAGCCTTGAAGTGAAGATTTCTGGAATTTGGTGAAGAGGTAAGCACCATTAATTCTCCTCATGTAGTTATCTTAATAAATATCTTCTAAGTAACAAATTGAATGTACACAATTTCTTGAAAATGTATATATGTATCTACCAATCGATTATGCATGAGAAAATCTATGTTACCTTAGTGGATAGAAAATGTTGTATTTCCATACATGTTTATATAGGTGATACTATGTGTTACAAGTTATACATATTAGATTGAGTATATAGATTGCCTCATTTGGAATATGAAATTGAATATGATTTTCAATGGTTGATTACATGTGGTAAATTAGTGTATGTAATTCCGGCTTGAAATGCTACGAGTTGAATGATGAAATTCTGGTTTTGCGAAAAGACCTAATTCTGGGATTTTTAGACCTTCGGCACACCTATCAGTATATCAAAGGGCATACTGAGAATTATGGGTTGAGTTTAGTATACTCCTCGGCATACCGAAGGCTCTACCAAAATCCTGTGTAATTGTGGTATGTCTTGGGTCGGTGTACCGAACTACCTCGGCACACCGAAGATCCTATTGAAATCACTGTGCTAAATTTGGTTTGGTTCGGGTTGATCTACCGAAGTGCGTCGGCATACCGAAGGGTCTGCCGAAACTCTTCAGCATACCTTCGGATATACCGAAAATGATGATGTTAACACAATGATGTTGAGATTGTACAAAATGTTTGTAAATATGCTAGATAGATGAGATATGAAGTGTTTTATTGATTTGATAAGTGTTGGAGATAGTTTGTTATATATTTCATGTTAAATGACATCTGTGAATTTGTATCCCATGAGCTATGGTTGCGATGGTATCACATGATGAGTAATTAAGCATCACATGTGTGGGATGGAACTAAGAATTCCGGATTCTGATGAAATGCATAAGGGATGCTTACTTATTGTGAATGGTACTATGAGATCAACAGTGATCCGGTTTCCGATGTAAGGTGATCAGGTATGTAAATGCATTCATACATGATTATGTGATGTTAAGTGTTAAGGGAGCCTATGGAGAAAGAGTGTATTGGGTTTCCATTCAAGATGGGACTTGGAGGGCTTGGGTCCGCCTTGGGTTGAAATTCCCAAAAGGATTAGTGTCTATCTGCACCTTGGGTTATAATTCCTAGAAAAGGATAAGGTACATTCATACCTTGGGATCCCATTCCCTGAAAATGGATAAGGTGTATTTCAGGCACTCAGTTGGTAAGGGCGAATAGGGGATTGTGTGGGTTACGCACACGGTCTCAAGTTCGATTCCCCAGCTGGGCAGGTTCGGATTTAAGTGGGAGGTCGTGGCGGTGGGTTGTTGCGCAAGCCTCCTACTTGGGATTAGTCGGGCCTAAGGCCCGGACACCCAAGTTATCAAAAAAATAAAAAATAAAAAATAATTGCCAGAAATGCTGATGGAAATGTGGTTACTGATATAGGCAAGGCTTACACAAGGCAAGACATAATCCACTCATGTTAGAATTAGGAGACATTTTTGTATTCTTGCACCTTCATAACCATCCTAAATTCATATGTTTGATTGCACTATCATCACATTCAACATTCCATACACATATTTCATTGATCATATAACTTTACATGACTTTTATGATATGGGTATAATTGCTAGAGTAATGTATTAGATATTCATGGTTTTGTGTAATAACATGAGTCATAGGCTTATGGTTTCTTATTGAGCCTCAATAGCTCACGCTTTCATGCAAAAACATTCTAGGTCGACATTGAAGGTAGGAGCTATGATGCTGGACATTTGGACTGCTTCCTTTGTGATTTGTTTTTATTTCATTTATAGACTTCGTATTTGGGATTTTGTTATGTAATTATTTTTAAAGGATCAAGTTGTGGTTCCTTTATTATGATTCAAGTTGATGTAAGGATGTTGATTTAAAATTTTATTTAAGTCTTCCGCGTTGTTTCATATTACTCTGGTGTTGTATTACAAATGATGTTCACATTAGTTGTTTGTCATTCGGTTGCCAAATTCAAGGGTTGGATTTGAAGGTCGCATCTCAAGATCTATGAGTAGATATAGATTATCGTGCCACGGGTTTCGGGGCGTGATAGAAAGCACTTCAAGTATATCAGTGCAAAAAGGTGATTAGAGAGATAATTCTACCTGATGTCTCTCACCATCTCATCAGCCTTCTTCAACAAGAGATCCATCTAGTGTTCCTTCAGTTCCACTAGATCTTACTCTTTTTATAGCCATGAGAAAAGGTAAACGTTCTTGTACTCAATATCCCATTTCCCATTATATATCATTTGATAATTTATCCCATTTATATCATAGTTTTATTCTGTCTCTTTCATCTGTTTCTGTCTGTAAAAGTTATCAGGAGACACTCATCTTGGATGGAAGAAAGCTATAGAAGAAGAAATTGATGCTTTATGTACTCATGACATATGGCAATTGACTACTTTAATTGATAACAAGGAGGCTGTTGGTTTTCGATGGGTATTTATGATTAAATATCAACTTGATGGAACAGTTGAACGGTTAAAAGCTCGTTTAGTTGCAAAGGATTATACTTAAACCTATGATGTTGATTACTTTGAGACATTTTCCCCAGGTTCTAGGCTAAATTCAATTCGAGTTTTAATATCAGTTGCAGTAAATCAGAATTGACCTATGTTTCAATTGGATATTAAGAACGCATTTTTGCACCGTGATGTTCAGGAAGAAGTCTATATGAAGCAACCACAGGGAATTGTTGCTCAAGGGGAGAACGGTAAAGTTTGTAAGTTGATGAAAGCAATCTATTGCCTAAAACAGTCTCCTCGGGCCTGGTTTGATAAGTTCAGCCATGTAGTAGTGTCGTATGGCTTTCATCAAAGCCATGCTGGCCATTCCGTGTTTGTTCGTAGACAGGCATCTGGTATTATTGTGCTAATGGTGTATGTTGATGATATAATTATCTCCGGAAGTGATGTTAATGGGATGGAAGACTTGAAAAAGTATCTTAAACAACACTTTCAAACTAAGGAACTGGGACAGTTGAGGTATTTTCTTAAGTAGCTAGAAGTAAGAGGGGTATTAGCCTATCACAAAGAAAGTATGTGACTGAATTGTTGTCAGCTGACACACCAATGGATCCTAATGTAAAATTAGATGTGGATGGCCCTGATTTTGAAGACCAAGATATAGACAACTTGTTGGGAAGCTGATTTATTTAACAGTCACACGACCTGATATATTACATTTGCTGTTGGTGTGGTGATTCATGCAGGCACCTAAGCAAGTTCATTGGGAAGCTGTATATAGAATTTTAAAATATCTCCAGAACTCTCCAAGTAAGGGTCTCATTTATCGTTCAAATTGCAATCTTGATATTGTGGGCTATTCTGATGCTGATTGGGCAGGATCTACTTTTGATAGACCGTATACTACAGACTATTACACCTTCATTGGAGGTAATTTGGTTATATGGAGGAGTAAGAAGTAAAATGTTGTTGCTAGATCCAGTGATGAAACTGAGTATAGAGCTATGGCTCATACTGCTTGTGAAGTGTTGTGGTTAAAAACTTATGCAAGAGTTCGGGAAAGCATATTGAAGTAGACTGTCATTTTATTAAAGATGCAGTGATGAGCAAGAAGATATCAACCCTATTTGTTAATTCTGGAAATCAATCGGCCGATGTGTTTACAAAGACTCTTGGAAGAAGTCAGTTTGCATTGATGTGCTCCAAGCTAGGTATGGGAGATACTCTAGCTTGAGGAGGAGTGATGAAATATAGCTTAAATATTAATAAAAATGTGTCAAGGCTATATCTATAAGTTCAAACTATTAGTCATTATATAAAATAAGAGGGGCCGACCACATCAGGTCAACTTCTCTATTTTTTTATTCGTTTTTTTCTTTTCTATTTCATTCACTCTTCTCTTCGTCTCTATTTGTTTTTCTTTCACATCTAGGGTTTGCACTACATATATATATTTGCAACCATTTTAGCTCTCGATGAAAGGATTATATTTTAAATTTTCTTTAAAGACATTTTTAACATTGCAGTGCAACTATGTGCAATGGCATTCACCAACTGATTTCACTAGTTTTATTATATTAAATTTTATTTTGTTTTTTGTTGAAAGGTAGAATTGTTATTCTATGAGAAAAAAAAAATTAAAAAGGAAAGGAAGAAATTGAAATTAAACTCTCAAATTTCTTTCTTGCCATAGGTAGTAGATAGTTGCATTAAAGTAGAGTTTCCTACCCATACTCATGAATTTTGTGCCAGAGAACGTAGCTGCACACCATTTTACCTCCTCTTCCCAAGGAAGTAAGCTTCTTTTTAGATTGCACTTCTCCAAGATAGTAGACAAAACCTTGTTAGAAAATCCACACTCAAAGAAAATATGATTGTGGGACTCCATCCCTCTCCTACATAGTACACACTTAGGATCCACATTCATTCCAAACTTTTTCAACCTATCTCTAGTGAGGAGATGAGATTGGACAGCCATCCATGAGATGAAGGATTGCCTTTTGATGTTTCCTTTGTACTAGATCAGAGAATGCCAACTTACTCTCTCACTGTCAGATCTGATGCAGCTCCTGGTGTTCTTTATGTTAAACAACCCATCAACACTAGGTTTCCAAATAACCATGTCTTTTGGTTAGTATTCTTTTATTGTCACTTGATTCAGTTGATTAATCACAGGCTATAATGACTCACCCACCTAGTTTATCCAATTGCCCCTATCAATCAGCACCCAACCTTATCATTGATGTTCAGGCCTGCATTGTAGATTTTCCTATAAGAATAATGTCTAATCAGAGTCCCCATGGGATGCCAGTTATCCCACCAAATCCAGGCCCCCTTACCATCAGCAATATGGGTTATGACTAGGTCCCTTGCCAGAGGTCTACTTTCCAGCAATTTCCTCCAACTCCAAGAGCACTTGTGAGAAGTTCTCAGTGCCCAGAAATTCCTATCTCTGATCAGATGTTGCCAGACCCAAGAAACCCAAATAGAGCTTTCCTTTCTTAGAATCAGCCATAAGAACCTCAGTACAGCTGCTCTATTCCACTCCAGTACATTGATCAAACCCAGTCCACCTTCCTTTACAGGCTTGCACACTCTGTCCCAGGTTATAGGATGTAGCTTATTCATATTAGGTCCTGCTCATAGGAAATTTGAACACAATCTCCATCTTTAAAACTTTCTTGGGTGAACTTAACACAGACATCCAATATGTTTGCAAGCTGAATAATACAGTTTTTATAAGTTCAACTCTCCCAGCATAGGAGACTCCTCTCCTTCCAACCTCTCAGTTTAGACCCCAGCAAATCCCAAAATCTGAAACAGCTTCACCTTGTCATTTTCATTAACAGCAGCAACAAACAACTGGCTCTTTTTCACATTTTCTCTAAGCCCAGAAACTCTTTGGAACCAATTCAATGAGTTTTTGATGAATTCCAAAGAGACCTTATCAGCACAAGAAAAAATAAACAAATCATCAGCAAAACTTGTGATGTTAATGTCCAGCTCCTGACAAGTTGGGTGGTGCACAAACCCAGCTTGAGATGATTGATTCTTGATGCATCTGGCCAAGATTTCCATGACCATAACAAAAAGATATGGAGACAGGGGATCTCCCTGTCTGAGACCTTTCTTGCCTTTGAAAAGCCCCACCATACCTCCATTGATATTTAGTTAGTAGGAGGAAGTAGTTACACATTCTCTAATCCACCCAATGAAAGTTCTAGTAAAGTTCCATTTGTTTAGCATATCCATCATTAGGTGCCAGCTGACAGAGTCATAAGCTCTGTAGAAGTCAATCTTTGCAGCACACCTCTATTCAAGTGGTAGGCATGAAGCAACTCGTGAACTAGCAGGATATTATCATTGATCCATCTCCCATGTATAAAGGGAGACTGATACTCACCCCCAATGGTCCCTGCCACCTTGTTAAGCTTATTAGCAATAAGTTTAGCATTATACTTATAGGTAGTGTCGCAACATGCTATACGTCTAAAATCCTCAACAGTCATTGTGACTGATTTCTTAGGGAAAAGAGTTATTGGAGCATGATTCACCTGTTTCAGCATCTTACCCTTGTCAAAAAACTCCATAACAGCCTTAGTGAAGTCAGAAGCCACTGTGTCGCAAGTCTTTTGAAAAAATAGGCATTGAAGCCATCAGCCCCCAAGCCTTGTCCTTCTGGAGGCTGAACAATACTTTGGTAGTCTCATCAGGCTCAAACTTGCCACTCAGTTCAGCACCCTGATCATCAGACAACCCTTCACCCAGTCCACCCAGCCAATTCTTGTTATAAGCTTCCTCAGAACCCAATAGATTGTTATAGTAATTGAGGAAATGATTTTCCAGCAATGTAGGTTCAGTAATTCTGCTACCCTGACCATCATCAACAGAAACAATCTTGGTTCTTGATCTATGACCAAGAAGAGAAGAGACTTGTGAAAAATGAAGTGTTGTCGTCGCCAAGTGAAAGCCACTTAATTCTTGCCTATTGTCTGGTTTGGGATTCTAACTGAGCACTGAGTGTCATGAATTTGAGTGTAGCTTCTCTTTCCCCTTCAACATGAGCTGTATGAGCACCTAATAGAGCACTTTGGATATAGTCAAGCTCTTGTTTGGCAGCAAGAACCTTAGTCTCCAGATCAAAGAAGAGGTACTTGCTCCAAGATTTCAATCTGCTCTTCACTTTCTTAAGCTTAGTAGTCAGAATGAACATGGCATTACCATTGACCTGTTCCTGCCAGGCCTCTTGAACAAATTCCAGGAAACCAGGTTCCTTTGCCCAATAACTGAAGAACTTAAAAAGGGACTTTTGTTATCACACCATCCTGAAAAAAGTTAACAACAGCTGATGCATGGTAAGATATCCCAGGAGATACCCACCCCGGGTTGCTCAGTTGGTAAGGGCGAATAGGGGGTTGTGTGGGTTAGGCGCACGGTCTCAAGTTCGATTCCCCAGCTGGGCAGGTTTGGATTTAAGTGGGAGGTCGTGGCGGTGGGTTGCTGAGCAAGCCTCCTACTTGGGATTAGTCGGGCCTAAGGCCCGGACACCCAAGTTATCAAAAAAAAAAAAAAAAAGATATCCCAGGAGATAAAAATTCAATCTCAGATGCGTTGAACTTACTAAGCCAAGAGTGGTTTATAAGACCTCTATCGATCCTAGATTTAATGCAACCAGCACATTGAGACTTGTTAGACCAGGTGTAAAAGCAACCCTTGTTCTTGCAATCAAGTAACCCCACCCTCTCAATCATGTCATTGAAATCCTGGACAGCTTTACCATTTATAGGCCAACCACTTCAGCAAACCTAACAGTATTAAAATCCCCCAGTATAATCCAAGGTGAACTGGATTAAACCATCTCAATATGCCTCCATAGTCTCCTATCATTCACTTCACTACTGGCATAAATAAAAGAGGCTAGGAAATACTCTCCCGAACTTTTAATAGTTACTCTAGTGTGTATCATCTGATCACACTGACTCAAAACTAACAAATCGACTTCAACATTGTTACACAGTAACCATACCCTCCCTCTAGTGGATTCAGCATAGTTAAATTGGTGTGACCAACCCAGGGCAATAGCATTTGCTATGCTATTTGCATTTACACTCCTTACCTTGGTTTCTGCAAGCCCCATAATTGAAACCTTATTCAAGCGAATAAATTTTATTACTTCACCTTGCTTTTCTAATCCATTCAACCCCCTAATGTTCCACATAGCTACTTTATTCATTTACAAGATTTTCAAAGAGAACCCCTGGTCATATTGACCACTCCACTCACTTCAGCACCCAATTTGTTACCCACTTCCTTCTTCTTTCTAGCTTTCTTATTGTTACCAGAACCAGCAGAGTTACCACCACCCAAATCTGATGCAGCAGTCTCTTCTTCAAGACACTCAAAAGGGTATGAGCAGAGCAGCTCACCTTTCTGGGGTGCAGAACCAACAGCTTGAATCACATCAATGGTAGTCTCTATACCACCTAGTAGTACACTGTTTGTGTTAGCACTTAGCAGTACTCCGCACTCTATTCCTTATGGCTTCACCATCCTTCCCATAGTCTAGCACATCAGTTCTATGTTCATCTAGTTTACTAGGAGTTCCCTTCCCTTTGGCCTTGTCAGTACCACCATTTCCCATTCCATCCAATTGGCCATTCCTAGTTTCCTCATTACTAGCAGCTACCTAACTGTTCTGCTCCATTATTACATTCTGGCCTAATAGGACTTGCATCGGCCCTGATCTCAGGCTAAGTCAACTCAGTCTCCACTACTTCACACTATGAGCCCCTCACACCATCCACATTTGCCGTCTCATTTTGTGTTTCCTTCAGGTATATTCAGGGTTTTAAGTCTCGGTATCTTAGATCGGACCAGTCCCGGCCGATCCGAATCGGATCGGCAATACCGGCCGGTACTGACCGATCCAGATCCGATCCAAAAGTTGGATCGTCCTTAATAAAAATAAATAAATAAATAAAATTGGATTGGCCAGACCGGCTGTACCGGTTGGGACCGGTCCAGGTCAATACCTGTTGGATCGTTCGTTTTATAAATTAAAAAAAATAATAAAAAAAAAACTTTGGATCAATTGGATTGGTGCGATCCAGTCACTGGACCGGTCCAGATCGGCCGGTCCAGATCAGTATCGGTTGGACCGGTTCGATCCAAAGCCACTTGATACAATAGTTGTATCGTGGCTTGCTATCGGACCGGTCCTGGCCGATCCGGACTAGAACGGTCCGATCCTTGAAACCATGGGTTTATTGCTGTATGTAAGCTCTCTAACTCAGCAACAGAGAACACCTTCCTAGTTGGCTTCCAAATTCTTTTAACCACTGTAGCATGAGGGCAGGCAGAGCTTGCATGCCCAAAACATTTGTGTTGTAGCACCAAAACATACTCATCTCAATTAGAGAGAGTACTTATATATTAACTAGTATTATGGCAAATAGTACACAGGACAATAAATAAGATAAAGAGAAATGGGCTTATGGGCCATGAGGCCCACTCGCCTGTTCTAACACTCCCCCTCAAGCTGGAGCATATATATTGTTCATGCCCAACTTGTTATAAATATATCCAATCCTATTCCCAGTCAAGGATTTAGTAAGCACATCCGCCAGTTGCTCCGTGGTTCTCACGTGTTGTAATGATATCTCTCCACCTTGTAGTTTCTCTCGCACAAAATGACAATCGACCTCAATATGTTTCGTCCTTTCATGAAACACAGGATTAGATGCAATGTGAATTGCCGCTTGTTATCACACCACAACTTGGACGAACTAGAAGGGGGGGTATCCGAGTTCACTAAGGAGTTGTCGCAAATAGATAATCTCGCTCTTAGCATGAGCCATAGCCCGATACTCAGATTCTGCAATAGATATCACTGGTTGTTTATTGCTTTTTCAGGATACCAGATTCCCTCCTCCAAAGATACAATATCCAGTGGTAGACTTCCGATCACTAGGAGATCCTGCCCAATCTGCATCTGAGAACCTTCAATATCCATACGACCTTGGTTGCTATATAACAAACCTCGACTCGAAGTGCCCTTAATATACCGAAGGATATTCAAGAGCGCATCCCAATAAAGAACTCGTGGAGCTACCATAAACTAACTAGTCACACCCACAGAGAATGCGATATCTGGACGATTAATAGCAAGATAGTTCAGCTTTCCAACCAGACGTCCATACCTCATAGGATTAGCAAATAACTCCATCATCTGCAGACAATTTCACTCCAGGAGCCATTGGAACATCAGACGGTTTGGCATCGATCATCCCTTGCTCACGCAACAAGTCAAACGCATACTTTCTCTGTGACAAAGAAATCCCACGATGGCTTCTGGTCACTTCCACACCTAAGAAATATCTCAATGGACCCAGATCCTTGGTCTGAAACTGACTTTGGAGGAATGATTTCAAGGACGATATACCTACAGTATCACTGCCTGTGATGACAATGTCATCTACATACACCACCAAAAGAATGCTCCATGCACCGGATTGGCGAAAGAAAACCGAATGATCCTTGGATGCTCTTTGAAGCCCAAACTTCAACACAACTTCCGTGAATCTTCCAAACCACGTCCTAGGTGATTGCTTTAAACCATATAGGGACTTTTTCAACCTACACACCAAATTAGACTCCCCCTGAGCAACAAAAGCAGGCGGTTGCTTCAAATAAAGCTCTTCCTGCAAATCACCATTAAGAAACACATTCTTGACATCCAGCTGATGTAAGGGCCAACCATATGATGCTGCAAGAGATATAATAAGCCGGACTGAGGCCAGCTTCGCAACTGAGGAAAAGGTGTCTGTATAGTCAACACCATAAGTCTGAGCATACCCCTTTGCAACTAATCGAGCTTTAAGATGAGCAACAAACCCATCAAGATTCATTTTGACCACATACACCCATTTACAACCAATAGATTTCTTGCCAGGAGGCAAGGCCATTAAATCCTATGTCTGATTTGTCTCAAGAGCCATCATCTCATCTATCATGGCCGCTCGCCACCCGGGAGAAGACAAGGCCTCAGATAAAGACCAAGGTACCGAGACAGCATCCAAGGTAGAAATAAATGCCTGTAGAGTCGGAGATAAGCCTATATATGAAACTGTGGCTGAAATAGGATACCTGGCACAGTCACGGCAACCCTTCCGAAGAGCAATAGGTACATCAAAATCAGCCGGTCGATTAGGCAACGAGGAGTCCGATACAGTAGAGGGCGACTTAGGAGCAGCTACGGGAGAGGAACCAAAAATCCTGCCAGAACCACGAACATATGTCTAAACCGGAGGACTAACATGCGTGACAGGCATACTTGGAGCAGCTAAGATGAGATCATACAGGAGAAACTCATCAAGATTAGACAACTCCGACACACTGGACAACGATGAAGGAGAGGGAAAGAGAAGAGACTCGCGAAACCCGACATCAGATGAAACCAAATACCGTCCCAACTCAGGAGAGTAGCACCTATATCCCTTTTGGGTACGAGAATAACCAAGGAAGATACACTTTAATGATTTTGGATCCGGTTTGGTTACTTGGGTTCTAATATCCCGACAATAACATGTACATCCAAACACCCTCGTGGAAGAGAATGTAAGGGTCGACTTGGATGCAAAACATGATGAGGAATCTCTCCCTGAAGAACAGATGAAGGCATCCGATTTATCAAGTATGTTGCTGTAAGAACAACATCGTTACGCAGAACACTTTGGGCACCTGCATATGGAACGTAAGGGCTCGTGCTACTTCCGTAAGGTGGTGATTCTTACGTTCAGCCACACCATTCTGTTGGGGGATATCTGAACAAGATGACTGGTGAATAATGCCCTGAGCGATCATGAAAGAGACAAGAAGACCAGAGAAATACTCACGAGCATTATCACTACGTAGTACACGAATAGGAATAGCAAACTGAGTACATATTTCAGCCTAAAAGGCACAGAAAACAGATAATAATTCAAAGCATTGCTTCATTAAATAAATCCAAGTGACTCTAGAATAGTCATCCACAAAGGTTACAAAGTAACGTTAACCATTTTTTGACAGGGCTGGACATGGACCTCAAATATCAGAATGGACTAACTCAAATGGAGAACATGCTCGTTTATTTGGACTCGATACATAGGACGTATGATGATGTTTCACAAACTGACACGACTCACAATATAACTCTGGTAACGATTCCAGATATGGACATAGACACTTCAAACTTGGAAGAGCAGGATGACCAAGTTGACAGTGAAGCTCCAACGGGGTGGGAGACAAGCTAGAACTTGCTACAGAATTTGGTCCCTCTTCTAGCACGTAGAGACCTCCTGATGTGCGACGCCCCCTACCAATCCTTCGCCTCGTTGAACGATCCTGAAACACACAATGATCAATGTAAAAAGTAGCCAGGCAATCAAGCTCTTTCGTAAAAGCACTTACAAACAATAGATTAAACAACAAATTAGGCAAATATAGAACAGAGGATAATCGTATAGTGGGAGTAGGAACAGCAGTACCAATCCCTTTGACAGCAACAAAAGACCCATCCGCCACTCTGATGTCGGGATGAGACGTCGTGGGAGAATATGTGCATAAAGTACCTGTGGATCCTATTATATGATCCGAGGCGCCAGAGTCAATCACCCAAGTCCTGGGAGATGCAGATATGTATGCAGAAGAGGGCAATCCAGTCTAAGCCACAGTCGCAGATGTGGAAGACTGATTGGCTAGTAACCGAGAATACTCCTCGGCTGTGAGATGGATACTACCGTCATCGGGAGGCTCCGGTACCCCGGTAGAAGTGTCCTGGACAGATCTGGAAACGACATGAGCAAACCGAGACGTAGGAGGCTTGCCATGTAATTTCCAGCATTTGTCCCGCGTGTGACCAACTTAACTACAGTGAAAGCATATAATCCTCCCATCGGGTCCATGAACCCCACGCCCTCTGCGTCCTCGTCTACCACCAAGTCCTGACAGGACTTGACCGGCCAAGGCGGTGCGATCACTCATCTCTATAGTACTGGGGACAGAACGGACGGAGCGAAGCACTCGAGAATAGACCTCAGTCAGTGAAGACTCACGACTGGCAAGAATCTGGGATCTAGCAGGGTCAAACTCTGATCTCCACCCATTCAGAAAAGCCATGACAGCCACCTGCTTTCGCTGCTGTCTCATCTGGTTCACATCTGAAGTCAACGGCATCAACACATTCAGCTCTTCATACACCTTTTTGAAGGCAGCAAAATACTCACTAACAGGGACATCACCTTGCTCCGATCGAAAGAAGGAAAGAGATACATCATAAAGACGATTCAGATCGTCTTTGCCTGAGTACAATACCATAAGGTATTCCCACAACTCCTTAACTGTGTCGCAATGGATCACCAAGACAGACACTTTGGGAACCATAGAGTTGATCAACTGATTATACAATCTAGCATCATCCCGTAACCAAATTTTTTCACCCGCCAAAGAAACCCCGTAAGATGCTCCTCCTTATCCATGCCAAGAATAGCAAATAAAATAATCTTGCGCAAATGCTGAAAATTGGTCCCATCTAAGCGTTGATCGGTGAGACGCATAAATGACGATACAATTTCAGAAATAACCGTTTTAGGTTCCACCGGATTCTGGTCGGATGTACTCATGATGATCTCACAATTTCAAAAAAAATAACAGAAAAATCTCACCAAAAAGAAGAAGATAGGGGGATTAGCACCCCTCCACACGCCAATCGCGATCAACAGCCACCCTTCCGATAAGCAGAAAATTATCCGCAATAATAAATCCCATAACACCTTCAAACGTAGACTTCCATGGAGAAAATCAACCAAGTTCACCCAACCAAACACAAATCAGATCACAAACCACTCTAAAAGAGTCTCCTCATCAAAGTAAAGTGCCCAAATGATACTAATGGAGGTAGCGAAATCGCTACCTCACGCGATCGGAAGAACTGAGGAGTAGTGAGATCGCTACCTCACGATTCGCACGAGAGTGGCGACCAACAGAACAGTAGCGTGAACAGGAAAAAAAAATTTGGGTTTTTTTTTTCTGTGGACCATGTTGTAGCACCAAAACAAACTCATCTCAATTAGAGAGAGTACTTATATATTAACTAGTATTAGGGCAAACAGTACACATGACAATAAATAAGATAAAGAGAAATGGGCTAATGGGCCGTGAGGCCCACACGCCTGTTCTAACAATTTGCATTCACCAGACTTTATAGGTCACCAAGAGTATTCAACAGAAACCTCAATTAGGTTCAGAGGTAGACTTACCTCTGCCACATTCACCTTAATCGAATCAGATAGAACAGAATCGGAGTCAATTTGAACACAGACTGGCAAAGTTCAGCCTTGATCCTTGCTCAGTAGCAGAATCAAGGAAAAGGGGAATTCCCACTGCACTAGATATATAGCTTAATCCTTCAGAGGTCCATAATTCCAACGGTACAATTGATAATTTAATCCAAATTGGAAATTTAGATAATTCACTCTTCTCAAAGCACATACCAAGGGACCATTCTCACATCACCAGCAGGCACCCAACAATGTGCGAAGGACCTGGATCCAAGACAGCATCTCTTTTGGCCACATCAGAGAACTTAAAGATTAAGAAGCCATTTGTTGAGCCTGTGAAGAGGTCGTTCCAAGCAACCGACCTCGGAGGACTAGGTCTCAAGGAACCAATGAGTGGAGGAAAGTCCTCACTCATGGTAGCCACCGACCAGCAAGCTGGAGCTGCTGAAAGAGGGCCAGCAGAGGCCCAATGGAAGGACAAGGATCTGATCCTGAACCCACGAAACACGGTTACCTGAAACGGAAACCTCCTTTTGAATTTGGTTCCCGCCAGGTCAGGTAAGACCCAACCCATCACCCAGAACACTGAGAGAAGGAGAGGGGAAAGAATCCATACCCAGAGGATCCACCCGCGAAGTTGCCCAAGACCAAGGTCCCTACAGATGGAGGAGTAGAGGACACTGAGGAGATGCCCGCAAGGACGGAGGGATGAGGGCCTGGGGCAGGGGAGGCGGACATGGCGAAGTTGATGCCATACCAATCGAGCACCCCAAAGGCTCCGACTGAGAAGAAAAATGAATCAAACAAGGGGGTTTGGAAAAAAAATGCAGTCATCTACAAAGATGATGCTAGGGGACTGCCAAGAAGAGGAAGGGAAACCAAATTAGAATTGAGCCAAACATAGCTAAAAAAACCAAAAGAAAAAGACAGTGAGGACCAAGAAGAAACCAAGGAGACTAAATCGAAGAAAAACCACTAAAAGAAAAAGAAAAAAAAAAAAAACTTCAACAGAAACAACCAAGCCAAGACACCAACGGGAAGAATAGCAGACCTGCCTCCGACGGCAGTGAGAAAAATGCCGGAGGAAAAATCGGCTCTAAAGAAAAACCACTAAAAAAATTAAAAAAACTGCAACAGAAACAACCAAGCCAAGACACCAACGGGAAGAAAGGCAGACCTGGCTTCAACGGCAGTGAGAAAAACGCCGGAGGAAAAACCGACAAGAGCAGGGGAGGAGTCACAACATCAATTCTCTCACAGCATTCCCCTATTTGTTGTATTACACTTTGGTGAGCTCTCTCTCTCTCACCTTTCTTACCCCATATGCCAGAGAATAGTTTCCACCTGACGTGGCTGCCATGTTATTATTGAGTATCAATGCCCTTACGGGTTTTCACTAGGCTCGTAGAACTGTTTCTTGACATAACTTGATTCTTTTACTCATAAGTCATAACGAGTTATTTGAGTTTTTCATTATGCTCTTTCAAGTCATGTCCTTTATGGTATACCATCTCCCTTCAATTGGGACGAAATGTAAGGGAGGTGAATAAAGGAGACAAAATATCGTGAAGTCGTCTTTGTTGATATTAAAGCCACACATAATTTAAGCTCATGTTGACTAGGAGCACACAAGATTTATTTATTTACTTATTTATTTATTTGGGCCATTCACAATTTGAACTCATGCAGGATAGGTGTATAATTTATTTATTTTTTCTGTACAAGCTTTTTATTAATAAATTTTTTTGGCTGTTCACAATTTAAGCCAGCGGAGATTTTTTATGGTGAATGGAGAATAAAGTTGAAGTGGAGAATTTCTATCAAGATCTTTACACAACCAGCTAGTTTTGGATGGGGTGGTTTTTGGTAGTTTCTTGCTTGAACTCGGTGATTGGTGGACAAACCAATGGAGGAGTTTTGAGATCTTGGAAAGATTTATATGGTGATATAGACCAATTTAAAAGGAATTTATCATGTCATTTTGTAAGAGATGTTAAGAAGTTATCAAAGCCATAAAGACATGACAAATGTTTAGTCTAGATTTGGTTTGGGGAAAAAAATACCAATTAAACACATCTAAAGCTGATTATGAAGAATTAGGATGTAGAGAATATAGAATACTTTCATCCCATTATCCCGATAGGGAGTATATACAAGACCGTATCTAAGGTTGTATCTTCTACACCTTGAAAGGTAGTAAAGCCACTTATCTCTAGTAAAATAACAGTTATCCATGGCCATCGAATTCTCAATGAAGTTCTTATAGCGCATAAAATGCACAATTCAAGAATAAGTTATAGGGAACCATGTGATCTTTATAAATCGACATAGAAAAGCTCATGACAATAAAAGTAGTTCTGAAACCATCTTCTTTGACAACTAAGAATTGGGATTTAATAGAGGAAACAGTCATCACAAAACTAGTAGGATCTGGTATTCATTGGTGACATGGTGGCTGACCTAGGCCTTGAAACCAAATAGAAGGTCATATAAAATTGTTAGGATTTATGGTTGTAAGGTTTAAGGTATAGGTACCAAAGGGATAAATAAAAAAGTGTCTGCTAAGTATATTGGGATTAAAAGGCGTAGATAAAGATTGCAAGAAGCTTGAAAGAAAAAAAATCAAAAACAATGCAAAAGTGGACAGGGTGAAGATGCATAGCTAGCAATCATCACCTATCACAGTTGAAGGAATCGGCACCTTCAAAGTTTGGAATTAGCACTAGAACAGAGACTTGAAGCAAGGGGAAAAAGTAATTCTTCACTCTCCTTTTGAAGTTATAGCCATGAGTATGTATATATAGGCTTCATAACCCAAAGACAAACTTGTTGAACAATAAACAAACTAGCATTCTAACAAAGAAACCTTCTTAATTTGGTAAACAAGAAACAACCAAAACCTAAGTTTAACCTGAAACGAACATAAATGTGAACTTACTAAACCAAAGTACCAAACTAAGGATACTTAGACTAAATACCCAAAGGAAGGAAACTACACAAAAAGATCTTTGCTGTCCAGATATGCAGAATAATGAAAATTGTTAACTTAAAGAAAGGTAGGGTCAAAGTAACTTGGCCACAACCATTAGGATAATATTCCCTGCTATCTGGCTACATTCATGGGTCTCCAGAATGATCAGTGGGACCCCACAACATTTTTTCCTCTTTGATCACATAGGCCTCAGAACCTTACTAATATATTGCCCCTATATCATAATGCCATGAAGCCATAGGCAAGTTCTTTTAAAGAGAGTGCCTGATATAAATAAACCACCTAATGATGTATGCATGCTAATATTTTTTTTTTTCCGAAAGTTGATATTAAGAAACTACTTTCTTGTTGGAGCAAAGTTAACGTTATGTGCTTTGAAATAAAACCATTAATAACTTAATTCGAATCTAAGGCTTCATTTTTTTTTCTAGCGGTGAATCTATAAATAGACAAGTTCATCTAATATGTAAGAAGTTTATTAATCATATTGTATTCAAGCTTTTTCAGCACAACGTGCTGTATGGCCAGGTAGTGAAGCCTTATTCATTATTGTATCAGTTTTCTAATTCTCTTTTGAATTCTCTTCTCATTGATTGAACCGTTCCTACTTGATTAATTGGTTCAAAATTCCACCTGTTGACACTTGCTGGGTTTTATTTTTCCTACCACCCCTGTCAAATTTATTACACTTGTGCCGTATAGGCTAGTTCTATGAGTTGATATGATAAAGCAAGCTCTACCAAATCATTCACAGTAATTAATAACAAGCAGCAATTTCTACAAAGGTGCAAAGTCTACAAAAAGTAGAACAATTTTGCAATTCACAACTAGAGATGGGATATTGTCAGTGAGATGATATACATTTATATGAATCAAAATATTTTTAGGGAAGCATTCAAACCTTGCACTGACTATTAATGGCCTTGCACTGATCCGCTGCCAAGCCCCATCGTAGTAGGAAAGTTGCAGCATCAGTATACCTATAAGTGATGAGAAAATTATAATAACCCATGAAATCGTTCTTTTCATTTTTTCTTTTTTTTATCAGCAAAGAGTGTAACGCACACACACATGCACGTACACACACACACACATACATATATATATATAGGAGGACGAGTTCCCTGTGCTTAATGCATAGGAAACCTTTCATATTCTCATCTTAATATCTCAACATGTCGCATTTGTTTAAGCCCACCGAATAACCCATCTATTATTTTTGCCATGTTAACCTCGGTGCAAAAGATCCGCCCGGTCGGATACTTGCAGCCATCCAATCGGGCCCTCAAATTTCTGATCACATTAAAAACACTATACTGCAATAGTAGCAAACGACATGATCAGTAACTTGAGGGCCCGATCAAGCAGCTGGAAGTTTACAATTGGCTTGATTTTTTGCATGAAGGATTGGGCCTCTCTCTCTCTCTCTCTCTCTCCTCTCTCTTGGCTGGTTAGCAATGATGTCAAATTTGGACTGCTTTTGTCAGTCCCCTATCATTATGTGTCGGGTGAGATATCACTGTTGCATAGGACGATCTGGAACTTATTTTCGGATGCCTTGTGGGATAAGGACTCGCGTTTGGGATTTTGGCCTGATGAGGATGCTTCTTTTTCCCAAACATGGCCTTTTTCTATTCCAGAAGTCAACTCCTCGGTTGGGGAAAGGAGGCTATCTTATCCCTAAACCAGAGATACTGGAGGACTGATTCAAGTGCATCCTACTGCCAGAAACAACTATTTCCTTGTCAGGAAAAGCCATTATCTATAGAAAATAAAACCTATCACATAAAAAAAAAATAAAAATAAATATATAAATTAAAATTAAAATTGAACAGATATATTTAGTTAGGATTGACCCCCAAGAAGTTCAAAGACTTAATTCAATTAAATTCCTGTATAGGAGCCCAATAGCTTAATGGCCCAAACACTTGTTTAACTGCATTCCACAAACTCCTTGCATGCAAATATTATGTAATTTCATTCTTTCCAAATGGCCTAGCAAATAGCAAATGGATTTAACTTCCACAATTTTTGAAATGTTTTGTTCTTAGATTGATGTTTCCAGCTTTCAAGAATCATGGCAAATGAAGAAGACATGACCAACAATACCCAAATCTCTCTACAATGGCACCCCACACATGAATAGAGAATGTACAATACAACAACAGGTAGCACCACACATCTGCAGCTTACTAACATAAAATATACCTATCGGGCATCATCCACCTCAAAATAAGATGGTCCAGACAGTGGGAAATTTATCTAGAGATGCATTCCACATAAAAAATATCACCTTGGAAAGGGATGCCGAGCAGCATAGGAAATTTGCTAGTGGGAAATGATGGAATCATTAATACCAATACTTTAAACCCGTTTCCCTTGCCAACCATGCTTGGGTTTCATGGAGTAGCTAAGTCTGGGCGGGGAAGTAGTAGAATGTTCTTTATATACCTTGTTATAGAACTGCACAACCTAGGGTGTTCATTCTTCAATAGGTCCATATCAACTACTAACATAGCAACGGAACTAACCAAGAAGCATTCATCATTTTTGTAAAAGAACTTTGCATTTGTCTGAACATGACCAAGAAGCATTCATCACTTTTGTGAAGGAACTTTGCATTTGTATGACCATGTTAAATCATTGAACACATGATTTTAGTCTCAAGCTGATTTCCTCCATTCTTTCTAATTTTTTATATTCCTCACATGAAACACAAAGAGAGAGTTAATCAGAGAAAGAGGCCCATCTTCTCCTTACACACCTAACTTTTAAAGTCCTCCAAAGCGGCTTTCTATCTCCACTTCACCCAAATTATCTTCGTCCCACTTCTTCACTTCCTCCTTAATGTACCACTTTCAAAGACTAATTTCCTTGTAAAAGCGAAACTACCCACCATCCACCTAACAAACAAGATATCCATCTATTAACATGCTTAAAATTCCATAAAGTACACAAACAGTGTACTAAAACAGCATTACAAGCGAAAACATAGCTATAAACAGCAAGACTAATAGAAAAGGATACATCTACATGATATCAAAGAATACATTGAAAGACTGAATATTAAGGTCCCGGAACAAGGAAAACTAGAAGTTCAAACATCACCCACACTCCAATATGACTAAGCAAAGATGTGAGCAACTTGGGAAAGCAGACTGGAAAGACCGAAAATGGTCTTTTCCCCATGAATAAACCCATATATCTATTTTTTGGGGTACCAAATCTCCTAATTGTTAGACCAAGTGGAATTTTCCCTGGTTACATATGAGTCAATCAGCTAATGTTTACTCACAAAATCAGCAAATATCAACATAATCCAAAGGTTCTCCCATTGAATAAAGGAATATACTAGTTTTTGTGGTACCAAAATCTCCTAATTGTTAAACCAAGTGGAATTAATATCGTTACGGATATGTCAATCAGCTCATGTTTACTTAAAAAAAAAAATAAAAAAAATAAAAAAACAGAAAAGACCAACATAAAACTAATTTTGATGGCATCCTAGCTTCTCACACAAGAACTTGATAACATTAAATGTTCTCCATGCACCATGGAACAGTCTACCTTCCTCTCACCTCATCTCATCTAACTCCTCCAATGGATGAGCTAAAGTTGCTTGACCTTTAAGGACATAGACACCTGATATTAACCAAAGAAGACCATCCTCCAGATCTTAAAAATAAGCGATGACCAATATTGGTATCCACCCCTTCGATAACCTGTTATACCAAAAAGCTATAATAAAACACAAGCCCCACATAACCAATCGCGGGTAATGATACGGTAATAATCCAAGCGAATTTGTAGGTGTTATTGTATAATTAATCAAAATATAGGGGTTAGTTTAAAATTTTTGTAAGTTAACTACAGGTTTGACTTTGACTAATTATAGTTGGTGGGTTGTACTGTAGGAAACTAAGTGCAACACACACAATCATAATCTCATAAGTTATAATTTGTGGCAAAGATTTGGTAGGAACACTTGAATTTATTTTAATAGCTGAGATTTAATAAGAATATAAATCTAAATAGGATTAAGTTAGATAAGAATAATGACTAGTTTATCTAGAACTTGGACACTTAAATCTAAGGTTACAATTAATCTAATCTAATCTAAGGGCTAGAATTTAAGACGTTATCCTAGACTAGTGATACTCCTAGACTAAGTTAAACTCTATAGAAAAGCTATATAAACCACATAGTTGAACGTATGAGACTAATGGTTCAAAGAGAAGAGAGAGAAGAAGAATTGCTGGAGCTATCAAGGCTTGGAACTGCAGAAGATCAAGCTAGAAGAAGAAGAAGGTGTACTACTCAACACCAACCTACAATTCGAGGTAACTATTTAAGTTAAGCTTTTTTTTGTCTATACGAACTAGATATATATGTCATATTCATTGAGTATGACATAAAATAACTCTATCTTATACTCGTTAATGGAAACATGATAAAAGATATAATTTTTTGGGTTTGAATGTCATGCCAAAATCAAGGTGAGTTAGTATTATATATGTGAATTAAATTTATTGGTTTGGTTCGAAATTTGAATCCATTGTATGTGTTTTGATAAAATTTTGGTGAAAAAGAACTTGAAATATGAAATTAAGAAATTCTGGGAAATTTAGCGAGATTGGCAGACTCACGGTATACCGAGAGAGTGCAGATCACACTACTGGGCTAGGTCGGCAAACTCTCGGTATACCTAGAGGCTACCGACCACCTGGGTGTACTTATTTGGGTTACTGTTTAGTGCACCGAGAGAGATCAGTATACCGTGAGGCTACCGATCCTCTCTGTGAATTTTTATTTGGGTTACTGTTTAGTGTGCCTAGGGGGATCAGTATACCGTGAGTCTACCGAACTCCCCAACACCCGAGCAGATCGGCAGACTCGGGGTAGACCGAGGGTATACCGAGAAAAATGAAGTTGCTCCGATTGATGTGAAATTTTGCATGCATGTTTATATGACCAAATTAGACTATTTGTGGTGTTGGAGTTTAATTTTATTTAATATTTTATATATGTGCCCTTTTGTGGAAGATTTGCTATGTTGCCCAATTGGTGAAAATTTGATTGGACTTGTTGTTGCTCCAGAACTCATTATGAACACGTTTTATATCTAAATTTACATCTTCATATGAACACAAAACTCTTGATTAGCAACTCTGCACAATTCACTTGCACAACATTGCCTGGATGAATAATGACTTTGAATGTGGTCTAATGCCTTGACTTGATCCCATAATTCCATATTGTTGGAGTTTATGGACATACCAAGTGTTATTATAATCTGAGAATTATAATAATTGTGAGGAAGTCTCGGAAGGACTAAATTTCATGTGTTGAGGGATTAGCTACCCCAATAGACCAACCTTTTACATCTTGTTATGTTTAACAGATGTCGAGTGAAATTTTATTAGTTGCTCGGGTAATGTATGGCTCACTGAGGATAGTTCACGTTACTAAAACCTTGGTATATTCCCGTGATCACAAATAGGGTGAGGGGATTGTACCCTCTAGGTCACAGCCCCTAGAAACTATGATGCGCATATAGAATAATCTATTATCACAGCCATGTATTGGGGAATGAATTCACATTAGTGGGACATTCTTAGGTATTTAGATTAGATCTTGCGTGGGACATACACTATTCCAATGCCAAACAGCGTACATATTGCATTGCATATTTGTGTTTAGATCACACTTGGTGATTATATCAGTTTAGGTGCACAACATGCATTGCATTCAATATTAACTGAATCAGCATACATATTGCATTATACGCCACTTTATATCAATAATTGCATCATTCTAATATTCTGTTTTGTCTATGGATTATCGTTGGAGAGTGGCATTGTCCCTACTTCAATCTTAAATGATTTTTAACTTGTTTATTTACTAAGCAAAGTAGAACTTACGCTTTCAAGCAACTTATTTCAGGAGGACAAGCTTACGATGAAGCTACTGGTTTTGATGAGAGCATGGATTAAAGATTATTTTAGTTTTTTAGTACAACATATTGGCTGTTAAGTATTAGTTTGCTTTTAGCATTATGTAGGCTAAATGTGTAGTAGATGATAGGGAATTTGATTTGAAGCGTGAAATTAGTAGTTAGTTTATTTAGTTTTATTAGTTTGATGTAATGGACAGATTTTAAGTTATTTTACTTTATTCTAGAACTTTTACTTATCTTGCTGAAATTATATGGTTTGGCAATTGTATTGACTACCACTCAAACCACTAACCGAGCCGGGGTAGCCCTTTGGCAAGTTGACTCATTCTTCCCTGTTTGTGCGTGCGTTTTTGGAAGGAAACCAGTTTTTGAAAAAAAAAGTTGTTGAAGCTTCATTCATTTTTTTTTGGAAAGAATCAATTTAAAAGGAACAATTTTGGTATGCTTAGAAGCCAAGAAACCAGCAACAATTCAAGGAGGAAAGTTGAAAACCAAATTAGAAGAAAGAAGATCAAAGGTGGAATTAGAAGATGCCATTAATGATGGTTCCTATGGGAGAGTTTTTGATCTATGAAACTCTATAAGTAGAGGGGAATTTAGGGCGTGAAGAACAACTCTTTTTGGACGTGAAGATCAGTTAGAACTTTGAGCATAACCATTAGTTTTCTGCATTTCTTTTCTTCTTTTTTAATTTTCTATTTTTATGTTCTTGAAGGCTATGTTTGTTCTTAGTTCCACCATGAACTAATTTTTTTTACTAAGGCTTTGATGTAGTCTAGCCGTGATGTTTTAATTCTTATTATTATTGCTATTGAATTTATAGTTCATAATTGAGTAGTTTATCATTGTGCTTAATCCAATTGAGTTCTTGATCACCGTTTAATTGTTTTTGTTAGTTGTATTGAGATCGAGAGGAGATATACAACCTCAGTTTCTTATGATAGAATACCATATTCTACATGTTGATAGATGCATTGGCATGGTTTATGTAGCTTTGCATGAAAATTCATATATCTTAATGTGCCTACATGTTTTTAAATTCACATAGAGATATCGTGGGTTATCGCGTGGAGGTAAGTTCATTGGTGCTCGAGGGAGACCTTTGGATAGGTTAGGGATTTTTGCTTTCAAATTGGATTATAATATTCAATAGCACGAGTATTGAGAATTATTCGGATTGGATATGATGAAATCAAACGCCTTAGTATTTTGATCACCTGGTTAACTTCTTATTTATTTTCTTAGTTATTAATTTTAATTGTTAATAAAACACCCATCTCACTATTCGATTGTCCAAATAGAATTTAGGATAGTAATTTCGATATTAGTATCCAAAAATTCCCTGTGGGTTCAACACTCTATTTCATCACTTTATTACTTGCTACGATTTCGTGCACTTGTGAAACCGCACATCACTAACCGTCCTTGGGTGGTAATTCCCTAAATATTTATGGCTAACTAACTGTCCTTGGCAGTTAATTCCCTAAAAAGTTATGGGTAACTGTCCTTGGGTGTTAATTTTCTAAAAGGTTATGGGTAGCCGCCCTTGGGTGTAAATTCCCAAAATAGGTTATAAACAGCTTCGGGAATTGAGCTCGGGTAGGTTGAAAGTTCGACGAAACCTCGATGTACACGTGGGAGTTATGATCGTTGTTGTAATTAAGATGTGATTGGTTCATGCTGGCAACACCAAGTATGTGATACTTGGCACCGGTTGATCACCGGCTAGGAACTCGCATTAGACTTGTATTCATGGCTTGGAATATGCATTAGACTACATTCATACTTTGTGTGTTGCATCATATTATCTTGAGCATCCTTGAGCATTACATCTCACAGGGCATTTAATATCTGTTTTATTTACCGTTTCTTAATATGCCTATAGGTGATTTGATTGTATGAGTGTATGGTTGAATTGGATAACATGAAATTGTTGTAGATGATATTGTTGCTTGGTGGACTAACAGTGATTCATGAGGATGGTTGTCAGTTTATGTTTCTTACTGGGCATTCCAAGCTCACGCAACGTTTCATGTTGCAAGTTGAGGTGGATTGCTAGTTGGACGTGGATTCGGATTAGTGTTATTTTTTGTTTATTTCCATTTTGAATCATAGATAGAAATAATGTCATAGGATTGCTTAAGTTATTAATTGGTTGTAGGCTCTTCTGAAGCCAAGTCATGATGTAATTTGAAATTATGATTAACTTCCGCACTCTGATTGATTTATTTGCATTAGATATGCTCTGTTGTGGTTGGTTGTAGTTATTGATCCGCGTTCCATGCATGGAACCCAAAGGTCGCACCTCGTGATCCATGCCACCCACCTAGGGATTCGGGCATCGGGATTCGGGGCGTGACATGTGTGCACTGCACTAATAAAATGATCTGAATTTATGAGTTGCATATTGACTACCCAGCTGAGATGGCTTTCCAGATATCCTATTATTGGAGTACTTTGTACTTGGCCAATAAATGATGCTATTATGACTCATGTTATGGCTTTGACCATTTTCTTTTCCATTGTGGGACCAAGTTTTTGTACTCCCAAGGTGAGGGATAGGCCATGTATGGAGGTCCCAAGAGACTTGTGTAAGATGATAGGTAAGGGAAAGGTCACATTGGTGAGGCCCAATATCTGAATCATAATAGTCAACTTCTGTTAGTAGATCGGCTAATGTATGGTTCACAAATGAAGTTTTAGGTAACGCCTTGGGATGATTCCCTATGACTGGAAATAAGTGAGGGGATTGAGCCCTCTAGGTCGCAGCACCTAGAAACTATGATGCGCACATAAAATAATCTACTATTTTTGCCTAGTATTTGGGGATGAGTTCTGGGTGAAGCATCTTGGATAGTTTGATTGAGATCACCTGTGGAACATACACTAATCGAATGCCAAACAACATGCATTGCATTTTCATGTACTTGTTGATATTATTGTAGATGTCTTGTGTATGATGCACTTGATTTCATAATTTTCATATAGACTTAGGCGTTGTAGACATTAAAATATGACTATGGATATCCTTAGGATACAAACCAATGTGAGATTTGGTGAGAGAATAAGTATTGATTGGTTGCTGTCCACATATCATTATTATCATATATTTTTCAGATTTATCATTATTATTATTATTTTCTCATAGCTTTGGGATATGAGTAAATACCTTGTTTTGAAGGTATACTTATCCGAGCTTTCAGCTTATGTATGTTTTATGACATATTTTTTTAGGTTAAAGGATGATTGCTACCAAAGGAAGAGCTATGAGAATAAAGGAAAATAACGATAGAAGTTAGAATGATAGGGTTATGTATAAGATTATAGTTTATTTCCAGTTTATTAAGTAAAGACAAATTGTACTTTTATTTATATATTTATTAGAATTATTGAATTATCTTCTGCTTATGTTTCAATATTGCTTATCCACTCCCATAAGGCTGGGGGTGAGAGTTACAACTTAAATTTGGGAGCTGAATTGAGATTTTAAGGTTTAGGTTGCAACAAAAGTGGTATCAGAGCCTAAGTTCTATTAAAATTTAAATAAAAGTTTAGGAATTTAATAAGACATATGACTAGGAATAAATAAGAAAATTACTTAAGATAAAGGAATTATAAGAGGGTAAAGGAGAAATAGATATATGTAGGATGTGAGATTGTGAGGAACGATGATTGTTGTTGTGTGCATCCTTACTAAGTGATTTCTGGATAGGCAATTGGGAATAGGAGTACTACTATTTCTGAAAGTTTGAAGGTTGAACTATAAGGATGAAGTCTATGTTAAGTATACTGGATTAGAAAGTCTTTAAAATGCATGATGATCAAAGGCTTATGATGTTTTGATTGATATAATTATAAAAATATTTATCCTAATACTAACTTCTTTTCAAGAAATTGAAGTCAATGTATTTCAAAATGCATTGAATTAAATTCTTTGGAAAGGGGTTAGGAATTAGATCTATATAAATTACAAAGAATTAAAATAATATATATATATAGTAAAATTAATATAATATATGTATTGCATGATTATAATATATACATCAAGTAATTAATTGGACTAGGATCCAGTGAAATTATTTTAGGTTCTTACCGGCCCAAAACCCGGTGAAGACTAAGTTCTTACCTAATCAATTAAATGCATGTGATTGGAGTGACTGAATGTTAATCATAGTATAAATTGTGTGTGATGTGATGTGTATAACTTTACTGCTTTGCATTTGAAGTTGGAAATATATAATATATAGTATAATTAAAATTTAATAACTTGCAAATAAATATTATTGATTTATTATAATTATAAACAATAAAGGTAATGAATTTTAGAAATTACTATTGAATATGAAAGTTCTTTTATTTTAACTTATTAAGTTTAAAAATAATGCAATTTACTTAAATAATATAGGTATATGCATATATGTGTTTGTGTAATTAATTAATTAATTTCACCTTGGTATTTTAATTTCGAGGACGGAATTCATTTAAGGAGTATAGATTGTAAGAACCTGAAACATTAGGACTAGAAAATAATTTTTTTTGGGTAAATTGTTAATTTAACCAGTCCATAATTAAAACTAACCTAAAGTTAGTAAACAAGACATTCATAATTATATATACAAACGTAATATAATTAAGTTAAACATTAGGGAATAGGTTCTAGGCTTAACTAAAGAAAACTGGGCTTAGTTACTTAAGTTTGGCTTAACTAGACTAGGCATGGGCTTAGTAACTAATCTAATGCATTTAAGTAGTTCCTTAAGGCCAAATGTAATTAAATATCTAATTATTTAATAATTAATTGCATTACTAATTATTAGCAAAATTTAAAATACAAGTTATAATTAGAATATGAGTCTAGATAACTGCTAAATACTAGTAAATAGTTCTAATACAACTATAACTCTTAAATCATTGTAAAAACAAGTTAATTGAGAGAATAATAGGATTAGAATCAAGGGAATTTCATGGGATACCTTAAGAGGAACTAGAAGAAGATCTTAAAACCCAGAAAGAAGAAGAATCAATAGCAAGAAGAACCCTACCGCATATGAGTGAGTTTTCCTTCATTGTCTTATGTATTTACTTCTAGCATAGTGTTGTAAAATGAAGGAATTCTTGTTATTTATTTGTAAACCCTTGCTCATGTACTTATAAGTAAAACCCAGTAACAAAGATTCAATAAAAATAGAGAAACCATCACTATTTGTTAAGAGACCGGAAAGAAGAACTAAAACTGGAAAATTATCAAGATCTGAACTATCAATTAAAGAACCAATTTAAATATTTTATATATTTCTCTTTCTTCTCCTGTTCGTTAGGAACGCAGTGAGACAAATTTTAGGCGATTCCGATAAGTATATAAAAAGTTATAGCCAAAACTTTGAGCATACGTCAAATCTGAAAAACCCATAAAACCCTCGGTGATTGCCTAAACGACTAGCCGCTAGTTAGCCGAAAACCCAGATCACAGACCTACTTGCTGGTTAAGCAACCGCCATAAATGGCTGGCCGATTGACCCAGCCAAAATTAGTTCACCTAGCCATTTTTTGTAGTTTTCACCTAATTAGACCTACTCGAACCTAAATATGAAGTTTGGTGAAGTTTAGCACACTTTGAGAGAAAACGGCTAGCCGACCACCAATCTATGATGTAACGCCCCTCAGATTTGCTTTTTCTCCTATTTTGGTGCGTTTTTGTAATTTTCCGTGTTCTTAAGGGCATTGTTGTATTTGTTGTGGCCAGCTCTTGAGAACCTTTTGTTGTGTCCTTTACCTTTCACCCTAACCCCTCTCTTTAAAGAGCTTGGATGGTTGAGATGAAATCTCCCATCCAAGGGGTTTAGGCCTAAACCCTAAACTCTTTGTGTTTGTGTTTTGTTGGAGAAACTCAAGAAGGAAGAGGAGAAGAGGAAGAACATTAGCAAGGAGTCATCTTCAACCAAGGATTTTCGTGCTAGAATATTGCTGGAAATTAGGTAAGTGCAGTGTGTGCATTTACAATGTTTTATATTGGGATTTTGTGCGTGTTCTTCCTTGAAAGAGCGAAACCATTGAAGATTGCATGCCATATGAATGTGCTTACCTATTGATTGTTGATGTTGTGATTGATGGAATGATGGATTATATACATATTTTAGGTTAAATTGCTGAACTATGTATTTGAGATGGTTTTTCTTTAATTTTCTTGTTGATGTTCATGATTGTTTTAGATTAACATATGTGATTGATTCAATGTATTTATTGGGTAATTTCGGACCTATTTTGCCCAGAAAACCCAATGACCGTAGGTGGTTTTGGATGGATTTTTGGACATGTACGATTCTGGGCAGAAAACCTAGAAATCACGTCTGTTGGCGAGTGCGTCGGTGCGTTGACGGACTCGCTGACAAAGATTGGTGGGTGAAAGCACACCCACCGAGTGCACACCGTGGAGAGCCATTTAGGGTGAGATGTCGGTGGGTGGTCGGTGAGACCGACGGACTCACCGACCATAAGAGAAACAGACAGGTCCCTATTGGTGAGTCCGTCGGCAAACCAAAGGACCCACCGACAGGGAGTAGGACTTTTCAACATTGGTGGTCGGTGAGTCGTCGGTGACACCGACTGGCTCACCGATGGGCTTCGGGGGATCCATCGATGACACCGACGGGACCCACCGATGAAGAAATAACTTCTGGACCTTGGGGTCAGCGAGTCGTCGGTGGGACAGACCACACTCGCTGACGGACATCGGTGAGTGCGTCGGTCCGCCGACGGACTCACCGACAGCGTAATTCTGGCTCTAGCCGGGGGGTACATCAACCATCAACGGGACCCGCCGAGACAGGCTTTTACTTGAGAAATTAAGGGGGATTCTTGTATGAATGATACCCCGTTCCATTGGAGTTATATGACTAATGTTTTGTGCTTCCACTACATGCTTATGATATGCTAAAGCATGTTGAACGATGAATGTGATATGCTTACTCTTCATATTATGTTATGATTGTGAGATTCACTTTATATGCTTTCCTTTCATAATTGCTATATGATTGAAGGACTTGGACCACAGACTACCCCTAGATCCTTTAAGAAGGACGAGAGGGCAAATGTGATGATACTTGGGCTCTAGGATGAGACCCAAAGGAGAGTTAAGACTCTGGTGTCCCATGAGGGACTATATTTACTATAAATCCAAGATGATTTAAGGGTGAGGGATTAGCTACCCCAAGAGCCCACGGATACCTATATACGTCGTATTATATATAGAGGTTAATTTCGATTGATAGTTGTGAATGGGTACTATGCCACAGAGGGAGGTTCATGAAGATGATGCCCTTGGACTATCCTGTTGAGATGGTGTGTCCCCGATAAAAATAAAAGCGGGGTGTGAATTCCCGAGGGTCGCAAGTCCCTTAAAACTGTGTTGTACACACAGAATCGGTGAGGTGTCCTTAGCCCAAAAGGGGCCGTGTATCTGAGGATAGATACACGATGATACATTCTGGATCAGGCATGGGAATATATCACATCATAATATCAATGACATGTATTTGCATCCACATGATTTCTTAGACCATTTGTTGGGTCGATTATGAACTGTTCATGTCATTGCATTTAAATGAATGAACCCCTGCATCGATCATG
>JAUPMG010251733.1:0-21865 GCA_031762675.1 Pachysandra terminalis | reverse complement strand
TGCTCAGGGTTAATACTAGGATCAAGCTAACCTAACAGCAAAAGAGACCAAGAGTTGAAGCTGCAAAACATACAAAGAACAACTAAAACCACAATAGAAATCTCCATGGCACCCGTAGAGATGCTAATTTTCGCTTAGCTATCCACCATCGTGTTAACCAGTAAAAGCACCTTATTAGTATTCAATATGAATGCAACAGACTAAACCAACAGAACAGGTTATCAAACTTGTAAGAGCAACTTGCTTTATTCCTGGCCCAAGAAATGACTGCAAATTCCCTTCCACATTAAAACTAAGCAAAATCAATTTCCACGCATCTTTCAAGCCAAAAACGACAGCCATAGAATCTGCCCAAATAGCATTAGCTTCTCCAATTTCAACTCAACAAAGTATGAATAATCCTCCCGCTACGATCTGTAAAGACTCCATCACCATCAAAGTCTAAGATCACCACCCCAACTTCGTACATAGGATGAGCCCATTCCACGTGTTTCCTCAAAACTCAATAAAGAAGAACAATATATAATGGATCTCCAATACAATCCTTCCAAAAGTTTGAAAACTGATCCACATGAATTCCTTATAAGTATTAACAAAATGAACTAGCACGCCCTTTTTTCCATGTTACTAATTAAAAAGAAGAGGAGATAGAATAAGAGAACAAAAAGAAATGGAGAGACGGCACTTGTACTCACATTCACCACTTTTAAGTAGTAAGATTATACTCTTCACTTAAATATATTTACATATATGTATATTTTTTGGAAGGTATACATACACACACATATGATATAATGTACTGCATGTAATCAAACAATAAACAACCTGTGGTGTAGATAATGTATATTTCAGTACTTCCTCTCAAACTAGAGGATAATAAAACTCAGCCAACTAGAGCAAAGATCTTTTGTGAAAACACCAATTAGCTGATTTACTGTGTCCAATCATCCATGCTCTAAACTGAAATGCCGAAACCAATAGTTCTAATCGACTATATGACCTTAACACAGATCCAGCTTCCCACAAAAAGTACGTGGGAATTTAAAAACTTTCTTTGTAAGTTTAAACAACATCCTAAACAAGGATATAAAAATAGTTGGTTTAGCTAACGCCTGAAGCTCTAATAAGGATAATTGCCCCGAACAACGATATAATTTCTCTTCCATCAAGTTAGCTTCCTATCCATTATCTTATCCATCAGACCCAAAGCGAGCAATTATAAGATTACCCCCAACGGCCCTCCTACACAACACTTTAAAGGGCACTTATCAATCTATCTACAGCCTTGTAATCATGCAAGCCATAATAATCATGATTTTAGAAGTAATTTCCAGTAATACTTATCTTGCCTAAGTTCATCATGAAGCCAAACACCATTTTAGAACAAATTAGTTCGATCTTTAGGCTGTGTTTGGTTAGCTAGAATCTGTAGGAAAGGAAAGGAAAATCAACTTTACAACAAAATCTGTGCATTTGTTTCATTGGAAAGTGTGGGACCTTGGAAAATACTTTTCCAAAAATGTTCTATTTTAGTGAAAAGTCCCTCAAACTTTTCCTCTTAAAATGAAGGGGAAACGATGGAAAGGAAAGTAAAGTGCTCTTTTACTTTCCTTTCTATCCTTTTCAAACTAACCAAACGCCCTTAGAGTTCGAACTTGGTTGATTAAGTATCAAGGAAAATAATAATCCTATCATTACCAATGAAATGACAATTGACACCACCATCAAAATCCCAGACTCTTCAAAACAAACCTACACAACACACACAAACACACACACACATATATATAACTAAGAGGTAATGAAATAGGACAAGGGATCTCCTTGACAACCATGAAGACTCAAAAAGACATCTAACAAAGCCATTTTGAACAAAATCAAGGGTTGAATGCTACTAATGGGTCCCCATGATTTGTTACCTCATCTCACCCTAAATCCCTTCCGCTCCATGGCAACGTCAAAGAATTCTACTTTGTTCTATCATATGCTTTTTCAAGCTCCAAATTTCTTCCCATTCTCTCCATGCATTCTAAAGCTATGAGAATACCATCAAGAATTTGTCTTCCCTTATATGCAATACAATTAGGACTAATCCCTAAACCAATTACCTCATTAAGCCCAAAAGAAACTTCTAACTAGAATCAAATATAGACTAGTGATCGAGCTGATCAGCCTAAAATATTTGATCTCCATAGTCCCTTTTTGCTTTAGGATTCAGAGCAATAATGTCGCATTGGTGAGTGGTGTCCTTTTATATCACACCATGTATGTTCAATTCCTTAAGAACTTCCATGATTTCCACTTTCAATACCACCAAGAATTTTTTGATAAAATGCAATGGCAACCATTTTGCACCTAGAGCTTTACCATCTTCAAGCTCCCTAATAGATGTTTCCACCTCTTCCTCTTCAAACTCCCATTCTACCTATTCCAAAAACAAGAACCTCATCCTAAAAGCCTCTCAGTTTAAGATTGTATTCTTGTTCATTGACCAAAGAAGAAATCCACTAAGAAATTAGTTATGTCATCCAAATCAGGGTTCTCAATGTCGACGACATGTCGATGATTTTGAATGCGTCGACACAAAATCCTTGGGAAGTCGCAGATTTCCCATTTCCCTGCGACATGAGGGAAAAACTATATTTTAAAAAAAAAAAACCTATAAAATGACGAAAAAGTAAATAAATGTTTGTTTTCCCTCGATGTCGCAACATGTCCCAGGTCTTACCGGTCTGCGACATGCCTTGCGACATCGACATTGCAAACCTTGATCCAAATCCTCAATGGCCATCCCAATCTCTTCCAATTTAATGATAGTGTTCTTAGTTCTTACGCATCTCCCATTTTCCATTTAAAAAAAAAATATAGAATGCACTAACCACCCACTTTCACCCACCTTACTTTAAATTTGTCTCCAACAAATCTCGTCATAAAAATCAATTCCTGCTCGCCTTTCATCACATTCCATTTTCCCAAGTCTTCTACCTTTAAACTTATAGATTTCTTGATTTTTTCCATTCTCTCACTCTCCTACACAATCTCATTCATCAAAAAATGTTAAGGTTTCTTTGTTCTACCTTTAATCTTCTCACTTTTTACGACCTAATGATTTCATGAACCTAAATTCTGCCCATTCCCGAGGTTCTTTTCTTTTTTTTTTGGATGGTTAATGAAGATTATATAAATAAAGGGTAAGAACGTACATGGCTGGAAGACCACAAAGAAGTGGTCAGACAACCGCAGAAAAACAGCAAAAAGAAAGAAACAGCAAAAGGAGGAAGAATAACAAAAAGGGAGACTGTAGGAGCCTCAAGAAAGAATAGACTAAATCGCCTCATCAGCACGCTCAATGAGAACAACCCCGCTAAAGAAAGAATCCCTGATAATCCCTTCTCTAGCCAAACGATCCTCCATCCCATTGGCACTTCTAAGAACATACGAGAATGAGATGAATAACCCCTCCCCCCAAGAAACAGTGCCAACATAAAGGAGTGTAATAATCTCCACGAGTGACAACTCCTCTCCCTCATCCAAGAAATGACAACAGCCAAGTCCCCCTCCACCACCAAGTTTCGAAACCCCTGATTCCTTGCTTCCCTAATGCCCATGACCAAAGCTAGTAACTTTGCCCTCATTGAGTTTCCATCCCCAATCGGCCCAAAGTACCCATGTACACTCCCTGTGTAGTCCCTGAAAAATCCCCCAATCCTAGACGGGCCCGGATTCCCCATAGAAGATCCATCAAAATTCAGCTTGATCGACCCCACACAAGGGGGAGACCACCTCGCACGAATTTGGATAAAAAATGTGCGGCGTAGCACAAAAGAGCTTCAGTCTCTAATCACAGTCGAAACAAAGGGCACTTTGAATTCCTCCCTAAAGATCACCCATGATACAGCTGAAAGAGAGACCATCTCAATAATTGTCTGAATGTCGAGCCGAATGTCCTCAAATATTCTTTTGTTCCTTTCCCTCCAAATGGACCAAATAACCGCGAAGAAAAGGGCCTTCTACAGCATCCTCTCGCATTTGCCCATCCAAGGAAACCTCCATTGATCCAGAAGAGACAAAACATCGTGAGGTGTCACAATAGAAACATTCACCAATCCGAGAAAGCTTGACCATATCTCGCTAGCTACACTACAATGAACAAATAGGTGATCAACTGATTCCTCCATCTGCCGGCACATAAAGCACATCTAAGGGGAAATAGCAAGGTATTTCCTTCTCCATTGGAGAACATCCTGAATATTAATCCTCCTATGTAAAACCAACCATGCAAAGGCCCAAACTTGAGGGGACAAGACAAACTTCCATAGGTAGCTAAAAGGGTCGCGAAAATGGGAGCAGGGAAATCCGCTCTTAAGAAAGGAAAGAAAGAACTTGGCGAGAAGATCCCATTATTATCTGGGGTCCAAATTATGCGGTCCGCACGAGAAGGATCAAAACATACATCCTAAAGGGCCTCAAAGAGAGAGGACAACTCACTCAACGACATCAACGGGCCTAAAGACCTGTCTCAACAACAGGTTCCATAAGAGCCCAGAAGGGGACCAGGATAGGATATCAGCCACCACAACATTCTTATCGGAGGCTAATCTGAATAAATGGAGATGGAGGTTAGCCAAGATATCATCTTACCACCAAAGATCCAACCACAACCTAACTCTAGAACCTAACCCGACCAAGAAACGCGAGTGAGAATAGAAAGATAAGGTTAAGTCAAAAACTGCTTTCTAGAGTCCGGATCCGAACACCCTCCAACATGGATTAATATTCCAACCATTATCATGAGAACCATACCTGCCATGAATAACCTTGAGCCACAAATTGTCACTTTTGATGCAAAAACGCCAAAGCCATTTCCCAAGGCCATGTTCCTGGCAACAATGTTACCCAAATTGATACCCCCTTTCCTTTTCTCCTAACAAACTATATCCCTTATGAGCAAGTGATCCTTTCTACCAAAACCTCCTACCTCCCATAAAAGTCTCTTTGGCATTTTTCAATGATTGTGACCACCCTCCCTGAACATTTAAATATAGAGAGATAATATACCGAAATGTTAGCAAGGGCGGACCGAATCAAGGTAATCCTTCCTCTCTTAGAGACAGGTAGTTCCTTTTTCCAAGTAGCTTAGACTCCACTTTCTCGATCACTGATGTCCAAAAGTGAGGCGACCTATGATTTCCACCCAGCGGCATCCCTAAATGGGCAAGGTTCTCCATGTTGATGTCACCAAGTAGCTCCGGGGACATGTTGCTGACATGGGGGAAAAAAGGGGAAACCAAGGGGAAATGTGAGGAAACCATGGGTTTTTGATGGATTTTTTGCCCCAAACTATAAACATGCCTAATTAAGGCCTAAATGCATCCAAATACATCAAAAAATGCAAAACTAAATGCTAACATATCAAGGGGCATTGCTTGAGGGAGATTCACCTACTCACTATAGGAGTGCAAGCTATGTAAAAATTGAAATAATATGATCAACTTAAGCTATATGATGCAATTGATGTAAATCATAATTTTAACTCATATTTTCAAATTTTTTCAATCTGTTTTTTTTTATTTTGAAGAATAGTTAAACAATTTCATAGTTAATATTTACCAACATAAAATACTTTTTTCAATTTATCTCATTTATTTCAATTTTTTCCAAAAAAAATAAAAATTTTCCCAATGTAGCTAACATGTCGAGAGACATGGGGGAAATATCGAAAAAAATTGAAATGTGTTCCCTCATGTCACACGAAACCGGGGTCGATTTACACCATGGTTTCATGTCCCCCATCTCCAAATCAACAACATGTCGCCAAACAAGGGCGACATGTCACCGACATTGCAAACACTGGTGATGAGCAACTCCTCTCTACGACACCCCAAGACATCGGCTATATTGTTCATTTTCCCCTCCTGGGCCCAATCTCAGACACCGTACTCTTATCTAGGTTCACATTCATCCTCGAAATCATCTAAAAGGCTCTAATAATGCATTTCACGTGAAAAATCTGCTCCTCTGAAGCCTCAATAAACAGGATAGTGTCATCGGCGAATTGAAGGTGGGACAAAGGGATCCTATCCGAGTCAACCTAGAATCCTCTAACAATTCCCCTAGCTTCCACATTCCTAAGGAACGAGCTTAGGAAATCACTTACCAAGGTAAAGAGAAAAGGTGACAAGGGGTCTCCCTGACGAATACCCCGAGATGATTGAATTAGGCCTTTAACACATCCGCTATTAGTAAATGAGAATTGCACATTCTTAACACACCCTCTCATCCATTTTCTCCACCTCTCCCCAAATCCTTTCCATTCCATTACTGATTCCAAAAACTCCCACTCGACCCTCTCATATTCCTTCTCCATACCCAACTTACATACCACTTCTGGCTCCCTAGATTTACTCCCTTCATCCACACATTCACTGGCAATAAGAATATTGTCCAGAATCTGGTGGAAAGCACTTTGGTTTTAGGAGACCCGTATCTATGAGCAATTTCAGTCTAGATGCCAATATTTTTGCAATGACTTTATACAAGCTAGTCATGAGGCTAATTGCTTTGAAATGACGAATGTCCTTAGCCACAACCTTTTAAGGATTAGAACCAAAAATGTGGCATTTGTTGCTTTGTTGATAATCCCGCCTGTATAGAATTCCTCCATGACCTCTAACAACTCCCCCTTAATGATGTCCCAAAACTACTAAAGAATGCAATTGTTTAACCATCCAGGCCCGGGGCTTTATCCCTACTCAATTCTCAAATCGCCTTTTTAAACTCCTCTTCCACGGAAGATCTCTCCAACCAATCAGCTTTAGATTGTTCCAACCTAGGCCCATCAACATGATTTAAATCAAACTTCAAGGATTGGTCCGATGCAAGGTTTGCAATGTCAATGTCACTTGGCATGTCAGCAAGTGACTCCGCCGACATGGGGGAAAACGGGGAAATGTGGGGAAATCACGGATTTTTTGCCCCAAACTTTAAACATGCCTAATTAAGGCCTAGATGCATCCGAATATATAAAAAATGCAAAAACAAATGCCTACACATGAAAAATCATTACTTAAGGGGGAGGGGGGTTAACTTACAAGTTATCGGGTTTGTAAGCTGTAAAAAAGATGTCATATGTAATTAAGCCAAACTAAAAGTGAATTTAAGTCAAACTAAAAGATACATAAAACTAAAAATCAAATGCCATATCCATAATACAAAAAGCGAATGTAAGTTAAACTAAATAAATACACAAAACTAGAAATCAAGTGCCATCAATCTAAAGTCTACACATGTGGGCCACTCATATCCAAAGCGAATGACGGGCAAGTGTCTTGTACCAACGATTGTCGACATGAGGAAGAAAAGAAGGGAAATCTAAGGAAACTGATGGGGAAATGTGGGGTTTCTTTATGGCTTCTCTCCCCCACACCCCACAAAGTTTTAAACAACCCTAATTAGTGTCTAAATACATCAAAAAATGCAAAAACAAATGTCTACATATCAAGGAGCATTGCTTGAGGAAGGTTCACATACTCATTGTGGGTGTGTAAGTTGTGTACAAATTGATCTAATATGATCTAATTAAGCTATATCCTCATACATTGCATATCTCACAACAAAATGTACATGAAAATAAGCAAATAAGATACATACCAATTTTAAATCATAATTTCAAATTTTTCCAACTTGTTTTATTTCGCAGAATAGTTAAACAGTTTCAAAGTTAATATTTACTAACAATAATTATTTCATTTTTTTCAATTTAAAAAAAAAATTGAAAACTTTTCCCCCATGTTGCACGTGTCGAGAGGCATGGGGAAAAAATTGTAAAAACTTGAAATTTTTCCCCCATGTCGCCGACATGTCGTTCGACATTGGAGAAGAAACGAAATCTAGAAATTTACAGTCAGATTTCGTGTCGCCCTTGGGGGAAATGGCAACATGTCATCGGGTTTCACCGACATTTTCGCCGAAATTGCATACACTGGTCCGATGAGTATAACCTCAAGTAGAAAGATGAAAAGTCATGTTCAAAATCCTCAACTCTATCAATCGTTCTCCATTCCACCACCATACTATGGATATGATTTCTCCTTTTCCTCCCATTGGCCACTTTGTGAAAGAAACTCGTGTTCCCATCTCCCTCTTTAAGCCATGTAACCTTTATTTTTGTCTCTAAAACACCTCCTCTTGCCTCAGAAGAATATCCAAATCCCCTTTCACCTTATATCTTAGGCCTCTATCATTCGGATCAAGACCAACCTCTACCTCTTTTTTTTATCAAGTTCTTCAATTTCTTTCAACATCTTAACTTTTTTTCTCTCTAATATCACCGAAAACCTCTTTATTCCACCCCTTGATTCTTTCCTTGACAAGCTTCAGATGTTTCATAAACCTAAAACCCGCCCATCCTTCCGTACCCCCAATTCCTTTTTCGTTTCTGTTACTACACTGAATCGATGCCAACCACCTCTAGTCACTCGATTCCTAGCAAGAATGGCATATTCCCACCCTTGAGCAATCGGACTTTGGGGAAGAACAAAGCCCTTAAGTCTTCTGCCCCTGGAAACAGCAGATATCTTCCAAAAGAACCCCCCACTATTCTTGCACGACTCAGCAATAAGGACCTGTTGTCCTTGCCTGATGGATCCCAGCACAATGGCTTTGTCACCAATTTCAACAGCATTCTGCAACATACTTCCCAACCAATTTCACTGATTTGAATCGATCTAGGGTCAAATCGAAGCGTAAGATTCATACAATGAATCGTAAGAGTTTAACAATAGAGGCAATTTTACGGCATTGGTCTAAACTATGGATTTTAAAACAAATATAACAAGTGAGCCTCCAACGAGAGAGAGAGAGACTCTGGCATATCCAATCTACAGCAAGAGAGGATTGTATTGCATGTTTGACCAGGTCCAAGAGCATTTAGAAAAATATGCAAGATCCATTAAATCCATGACTCCATCAGGCATGAAAAAGGCATGAATATCCTACCCAATAGACCAGAGTTACCGAAAGAGCGATTACCAAAGATCCTTTCATTTTTCTTTCCAAACCCCCAATAAATAGCAAAAGCGAGCAACTTCTAAAGAGTGGAATCACATAAGCCATGTTTCACTTATTCCACAAGTTAAAACACTCCCAAGGCACTCAAATGAAAGACCAATCAAATGCCAAAGGAAGGGCAAAAGAAGTCCCAAGCATCCCAATGCACCCTATAATGAAAGAACAAACAAGGCAAATGTTTGCTTGGGTATCCCTCTAGTAAAAGTGGTAATCTCCCTAGCACATATGTTGATCTCCTTCTAGGGGCATGTTTCAAATCCAAGTCAGTATGGAACCCAATTGGGGAAAGATTGGAGAGGAAATTGGCACTTTAGAAAAAGCAAATACTTATCAAAATGTGAGAAAATTAGTCTTCTTCAGACCACTCTTTCTAATCTTCCTAACTATCTTCTATAGCCATTAGCATTTTCTTTAGCGTGGCATTGGAGAAGATCACAAGTTTCATCTTGTGAAATGGGACTTGCCTTTAAAGGAAGGAAGCTTGGGTTTGAGGCACTTGGAGAAGTTCAACATGGTTCAACTAGGAGAATGGTTGTATAGGTTTGGGATCGAGAGGAGAAGCTTGTGGAGGCAAATTATAGCAACTAAGTATACACTGATCCAGGGAAATGGGTCACAAATCCGATCAGAGGTTCTTATAAAGTGGACTTGTGGAAAGCCATTTGCAAGTGGGGAGGAATTCATGAGAGGAATCAAGTTTAAAGCAGGTCGTCATGATAAAATCAGACTTTGGGATGACATTTAATGTGGGGAATCCAAGCTATCTCAAAGATTTCGAGATTTGCTCTCACTCCCAACTCAAAAGGAGGCTTGAATTTCAGAGTTCTATACCAATCAGAAGAGATTGTTTCATGGTATATTTTCCTTAGGAGGCTAATTGTTTGATAGAGAACTAGAATCAATGGAAAATTTATTGCAACCTCTTCAACCCATGGTGGTCAAAAATCGTGAAGATCAGAGATGGTGACTCTGCAAGAAGAATGGAAAGTTCACCCAAAAATCCTTTTTCTTGACTTTTACTCCAAATCATGGAAATTTGAGGATCCTGAAACTGATCTAGTGTGTCGTCGTTCCTTCAAAGGTTGCTTTCCTTTGTTGACAACCTTTCTTGGTAAAATTTTGATGGCAAACCACCTCATTTCAAGAAATTGACAAATTCCATATAGATGTGCTTTATGCAAAGCGGGGAGTGAACCAGCAGAGCATCTTTTTATTCAGTGTCCGCTGAACTATCGGGTTTGAAACTTTTTCATCAGAAGGTTCACATTTCCGTAGGTGATGCCGTCGGATTTGAAGAGCACTTTCCTTAGGTGAGGATGGAGAAAGAAGAGAAACAAATTTGGGTTACTTTCGAACATCCCTTCGGCTTTCATTTGTTGATCATTATAGGAGAGGAATTATCGCATGTTTAAAATGATTGAGCAAGAAGAATCAGCAATTTGCAAAAGGCTTTATCTTTAGCTTTCCAATGGGTGTCCATCTTATCATATATTAAGAATGACTCTTTCTTGGCATTTGTAAATGGGTGGGATAATGTCTCGTTAGGGTGATTTTCATTTTGGAGTCTGATCAAGTTGTAATGTTCTCACTTGATGTATAATGTCTGCATATCAGTGGGTTCCTTTTCGTGTTTCCTAAAATTTAATAAAGCTTCTCTTTTACTGATGAAAAATAATAAGAAATAATGAAAAACATAGAGATTCATACTCTTTATACTCTTGCACATGCAATGGCTATGATTATTTATGCCCTGATGAATCAAGTGATTGATGCCAAAATCTTGTCCAATACTAGAATCCCGACAAAAGTGCCCACCTTAGAGTAGCTATGATAGGGATGCATGGTGGAGCCAACTCCATCTGATCATTCCTCTATTGTACTTCATATACCCAAAATTAGAAAATCAAAATCATATAATCACTATATCCCAACTGGTTCTTGGCTTTATTTTGTTTTTCAGATATCGTCCTTGATATCTCTATGTTGCTACTTTAGACTCTGTCTTTTGGCTGTCCCTCTCAAACAGCTATTGTACTTTCATATTGCACCTTTTGATAAACATACACACACATGCACGCGCATGCGCACGCGCATGCGCACGCACACACACAAACACCACTGTTATTTATCAAAAAAAAATTCAATGACCATAAATGTTATTAAAGAACATGGAGGAAACATACATGTCAGCATCCATCGTCTTTTTCCTCCAACGTACCTATGCAAATGGACCCAATGGATAAAATGTGCTCTATTAGAACGTAGTACACAACATGGAATACGCAAACATGTCAACATTCGTCATTTTTTCATTGGAGTAAATATGCAAAGAGCCAACAGAGACAACATACTCCCCTTCTTTGGCAACATTCGAAATTTTCCAATAAAGTGACCTCGGCAAAACCTCAAGCTCAACTACCTTATAACTATATCAAAACTGAACCATAAAATCTACTTTGCCAGTTCAAGAAACACTGAGAAGAACATCACTCAACCTCAATTCATGTTTACTAGTATCACTGTGCTCAATTAAGAAAATTGATCAATAATTCCTCTCACTTTCTATAAACACCAATAACTTGTTAATTCATGCTAGTCGTCCAAACTCACAACGCACCACAACTTCACAGAAGAAACAAGACAAACTTTCGTGACCGTAGATACACGAGACACTCCAGTCGTAACCCGAACCAGTTCACTACAGAAGCAATAGCTATATTTGTAATATCAAATAAGAACAGTAAGAAAATGTAGCTCCATTTTCATGCCACTAATCAATGCAAGTACTAACTACAGATGCATCCAACGCGAACCACGGAATCCAATTCGCAGTTCTGGATTCTCTGTGCTTTGGATTCCAAAATTCAGCTAACTATTAATTTTCCAACACAAAACAGTAGAAAACGTACCTGAATTGTTCAAAACTGATTGTATATCATCACGGAAGATCCGGATTCGTTGCTTGGTCGAGGAAGTCGACACCGATCCGGCAACAGCGCTTAACAACTCCAGTGGCTCCGCCATTGATAAATAAACGGAGATCCGAAGTGACGTCAATCTGTAAGTTCTTATCAGACAAATGAGTTAAGGACTTTGATGAACAAGCAAGCTAATGCTTGGCGGCAATCGGAGCTTCGGCCTCTGATCCTTTGATTACCGAACGAAACTCTTGTTCGGGTTTCTGAAGACCTTTAGTGATAAGAGTTTAGTCCAGTTTTAAGGATCGGAGATTTTCTTCGGAGAAGAGGAGTTTTTAGGGTTTGGAGGGTTTGAAGTGTGTACTCTGAAACGCAAAAATGCCTTAGAAAGTAGTGCAGGGTAGGGTAAGGAGAATGGTCGATTGAGTAAACGTAGCAGCATTTCATAAAGGGGAAAGTTTAAGGTGTAACGTCTATCTACCAAAACAAAAGGATAGTCAGCCAGGCAATTATACTCTAAAGTCTAGACACACTAGGTTTAGTTGCCTGATGAGATAGCTTTTTCAATCCAGAGCGTTCACCTGACTAATAGTGTACCATATCTATACTATTAAGAGATAGGTTCATCGGTCCGATGTTTCAAAGAATTGGAATTGATGCTAGAAATTGCAATTTTAATTCTAATTCATTGAGAATTGAAATTGAGTAGAATTGTGATTTTGATGCTTGGATATCCCAATTCCACCTTCAATTCCATGAAGCAATCGGGCCCCAAGAGAACCTTCATTTTTTGGGTTTTCAGTTATCTAAAACTCTTATCTACCCCTTTTCAGATAAATGGCAAGACCCATCATTTTTTCCCTATTAACTTGCAGAACTGCACATGCCACCCTCTAGTAATTCATGAATGTACAAATAATAGTCTAGATTTGTAATATTTTATGTATACTTTAGATTGGAAGATAATATTTTGGTCACGAGACAACTGTTTTTTGGGTTGGAACTTTGGGGTCAAAGGAAAGTACATTGGAATTTAGGTTGTGTTCTGGGATTTTGAAAGAAAATGGAAAATAAAACGCTAGAGAAAATACTTTCTTCTATTTGGTTGAAGAAGGAAATATTTGGGGATAGAGATTTCGAAAAAAAAAATAACATGAAAATTTTTATCTTTTGGGATCAAAACCTTTCTCCCGAAGAATGTAGAGATCTTGAAAGAAAAAGAAAATAAAGGTGAGCACACTCCAACCTAATTCATAACATACCTTTTCTTTTATTAGCGGCCAATCAACTTTACCAAAATCTATTAAAACTCATTGAAAAATCATCGAAAGTCGTTGGAATTTGATTTTATATATCTAATATTAAATACACACATGAAAAGAAACACTTCTCATTTCTTTTCTTTGCTTTTCCATTTATTTTTTTACTTTTCTTTTGTTTTCTTCTAAAATCCAAGGTTCCAAACACAGCCATGGGGTCAACCAAATAAGCTGCTACTACCACACTCTAAATATGGAAATCACAATGAGACCCAAGAATTTGAGTTCTAACTCTTACCCCATATCACTATGGGAGTGGTACACAAAAGAAACCATAAGCGAAAGCAACAATAATAATAATCATACTACTTATAAAAGTTGAAAGAAATTTATGGGTTTTGAATTATTGAATTTTTGTTCAATGATTTTTACTTTTTTACCCTTTATATTTGTAATTTTCTTGATATTGATTAGCATCTTTTGAGTAATATGATTTCAAATTATGGTTTTATTGTCTTTTACTTCAAACTTTTGAGTAAAAATTTTTCCAATTTTTTTAAAATCATTTTCTTACATAATTACCCTCTAATATTTATGTTATTAGCACAAAAGTACAATTAAACCTTTAAAAGAGTGAAGGTTATTTTAGGTGCTAAATTTTATACTTAACCAATGTGAGACCTACTAATTAATATGCATTTTCTTAAAAACTTAAATGATCTCTTATAATTAATTAGATCCGTTTAACGATAATTTTGGAAACTCATTCGACCGCTGAAATGGTTCCAGACTTCCAGCGGTGTGGAATGAATTCTCATTGTTGATATATAGAAACGAGAAAATACAAAGAACTCGCATCCATACCTAATTGCATCTTCTTCAACTCCTAGAAATCACAGCTCAATAAACTGCAGAGATGATGTTTCATTTGAATTCGGTGATCATCGTCACTGGGATTAAGAGGAAGCAATTCAAAGAAAGGCGTCGCTCGGTTGCGGTATCGTGTATGGGCACAAGTACTCCAACAATGAACAAAACTCATTGGCCTTAGTCCTCTCATCTGCATGAAGTTCTTGTCGTTTCTTCACTCTCTGGTCTTTGCTATGTTTCCTTATTACTCTGCAATGGAAATCAAAACCCTAGCTCGCGCTTCTCACCTTTCGACAATTTGAAACCCTAATTACAGGTGATCGTCCTCACCTGTAATTTGATTCAGTCAATTGCCTTCCTCTTCATCTCCATCACGTTCTTGTTCATCTCTCGTTCCCTCCTTTTTAAGCATCTCTTTGAGAACGAATCGCCGTTTCCGGTTCAGAATCACTGGCATTAGCCCTAAAGAACAATATTCGGACACCGAATCTAATTTTGCGAGACAGAATGACGAGAACATTGTTTCGGTTTCTTCAGATGAACAAGATATCGTGGAGATTGTTCATTCAGGAAGAGAGGAATTCATGAGAGATGAGAGCATTTGACAGTTATTTGCATTCATGCATATATATTGACTTGCCTTGGGTATAGATTGAGTTCCATTTCATTAGAATAGATTGCATATAGAGCTTGATTTTGGATGAGCCCAACCAAGGTTGATATTATGACATGAGTGTTGACACGTACTTTGGGAATTCCGGATACCAAGGTGTGGGATCATAGGGTGGTATTGCATTCTAGATTGAAATCGTCAGGATGCAGACACTTGGGGAGTTCTGACGAGTAATCCAGACACCAAGGTGTGAGTGCAATAATCACGATACTCTGTAGAAATTTATATCTGGTGATGTTTTGGGGGGTGGGGAGGGGAGTCCCTAGCCAAAAATATAGGTTGGGCAACTATGTCCTATGGGTTGTGAGCCACTCAAACTATGGTGCACACGCAGAATACCTGAAAGCCTGATTTAGGAAGATAGGGGGACAATGTGCTTGATCCCTTAACGACCAACAAGAGTACTGTGTGGATGATCCATGAGGATTGATGGTGTTTTAGCATGAACTTCACATAGATACCTATGGTTGCAGCATGCATATCATTCATGTTGATTGGTCTGTATGTCTAAGTCTGCATGTGTGTGTGTGTGTGTGTGTGTGTGTCACTAGGTGTCAGTGTCTATACCATTTATTCATATTAAATGAATGTGTATGTTGGTGTACTTGTACATATCACTCATATTGAATGAATGTGTATAACAGTGTGTGTCTATGCATATCATTCACATTGAATGTATATGTACATAAGTGTGTTGTTGTGCCGGTGTCTGTCTGGCGTATTTCATATCATGTAGAGGTTTGGCTTTAGGTGAGTGGACTAGCATGCATCATATAGTATATGTAAGATTTTGTTAAGAGTTGACCTTATTGATTTGTTGGTGTTGCTTATGAATTTCATCATTATTTGTATGTCTTTATACCGTGATTATATTCAAGTCAGATTGTGATTGGAGCTAGAAGGTGAATACGATTCTTGTTTATATAGTTTTGCAATGTGGATATGCTCACGAGCTTTGTAAGCTCACCCACTCCAATTACAGTGTTTTGCAGGGAACTAATGAAGATTAATCACGAGAGAACATACGTGGATTGGGTAGTTAATCTTCCTAAACGTTTAGATCCAAGGATAGTGTAAATATTTCAGCTATCTGGGCTTAAATTGTAGAGCACTATGAAATTTGTAGCCCTCAATTTATAATACTGTAGGAAAAGTGCAATCCAACAGTATAGTACGGCGCAGTGATATTCTCTCATGGCATCAAAAAGGATGGGAAGAAAGGTGATAAAAAAAGATGGGAAATTGTCTTCTGATGAAAACGATAAGTTGAATGCTCTACAGTGGGAAACCTCGTCATACTAAGGAGTATTGTTGGGATTTGACTGGCTAACCAGCAAGATACAGTCGACCTGAACCTCCCACTGCGCATGCAGCAGAGGCACCACAGTTGAATGCTCATGATCATTCTATAACTGTTTTATCCTCAAGGAAGATGGTATCAGTTCTTGAAGAGGAAATTGCACATACTCGACAGATGAGATGGCGAGTTTGACGCGCACAGCATCCACCTAATTTTCCCAGTCAAGTATTTCTGCATCTACTGCGCACCATGTCAGTCAGAATGCTTCTGGTTCACCCTCTTGGATTATTGACTCATGTGCTGATCATATGACTAGCAGATCCATATTTTTTTCATTTATAGTATATGTTCTAGTAAAAATAAAGTCAGAACAGTCGATGGATCCCTTTCCTCTATCTTTGGGAAGGGAAAAATAAAGTGTTTGTAATGCAGCACTTAAATTGTAGTGTAACTGTAACCTTCTTTCCATCCTACTGTGTCTTTCAAGACTTAGAGTACGAAGAAGATGATTGGACATGGCCGTGAAGCTAATGCATTGTAAATCCTTGAGATGGCACCTCCTTCAATCTCAGGAGCACATCCATCTGTTAGGCCTGGTACAACTAGTAGTGTTAATAAATAATGCATTAGCATTATGGATTAGGTCACTTATCTTTTCAATATTTGAAAAAATTGTTTCCAGAATTTTCTACTTTAAACATTTTAGATCTTTAGTGAGAAGACTGTCAATTTGCAAAATATTGTAGAACTTCATATCCTATTAGCATAAATAAATGTACCAGTCTATTTGAAATTGTGCATTATTATATTTGGGGTTCATCTCCAACTTCATCTTTAGTTGGGATTCGATACCTTTTTATCTTTTGGTGAAGATTCTACTAACAGTACATAGGTTTATCTTATGAAGTCTAAAGATGAAGTTTGTTCCAACTTTAAACCATTCATAAGATGATCAAAACACAATTCCATGTCTCAATTAAGATCCTTCGGTCTGACAATTGTAGAGAGCATACTTTTTCCAGTTTACATTCTTACCTTGCTGACCATGGAATCATTCATCGGTGTATTTATGTTAGTACACCAAAGGAAAATGGGATTGTCAGAACCGACACCTATCAGAGGTTGCCCAAGCCCTTCTTATTAGAATGAATGTCTCAAGAACATTCCGGTACGAGGCTGTTGCTGCAGCCACATAATTGATCAATAGAGTGCCTTCACGCCTTCTTCTGTTTAAAACCCCTTCTGAGTCTCTCTGTCCAGATCATCCGATGTTCTCTGTTACACCCAAAGTGTTTGGACGGGTCTGCTTTGTCCATATTCAGTGCTCAGATTGCTTCAAATTAGATCCAAAGGTTCCTAAGTGCATTTTCCTTGGGTACTCTTTATCTCAAAAAGGTTATAAGTGTTATCATTCATCTTCTCGAAAGAAGTTTGTTTCTATGGAATGTAACCTTTTTTTAGTCTGTTCCTTTCTTTACTACTTATCGGTCCTCTCTTCAAGGGGAGTGTCATGTTAGGAAGAAGGGAGGTCAGCTACTCTTCCTATTCCTATAAACTAGTGGAACTACCACTCCTTCAGACTGCAGATTCTGAAGTAAAGAAGTAACTGAAAGTCTATAAGAGGAAAAGGAGAAATCCTGCCACAGTTCCAGAAGCTGATCCACCACTTCAGTCAACTTCTTTGGAGCAGGTAACCATGTTCATCCCTCCTTTAAGGATCATGATTTTGTGGATAACCCTGAACTTCCTATTGCTCACCATAAAGGAAAACGATCATATACCAAACATCCCACTGCTAATGTTGTTTCCTATCATTCTTTATCTCCGTCCTTTTTCTCCATTATTACTGCCATTTCATTCATTTCTCCTCCCACTAGCGTTACATATGCTCTTCAACAAAACTGAGTGAAAGGAAGCTATGATTTAAGAGATGAGACCCTCAGAGAAAAATAACACATCGGTACTGGTTACTCTTCCTAAATGGAAAATTCTTGTAGGGTGCAAGTGGATGTTCAGTGTGAAGCACAAACTGATGGTACAGTGGAATGGTACAAAGCCAGATTGGTTGCCAAGGCCAAGGGTATACACAGACTTATGAACTTGACTATCAAGAGACGTTTGCTCCGGTAGCAAAGATGAATTCCATAAGGGTCATCTTATCATTAGCTGCACATTTTTTATGGACATTGCATCGATTAAATGTCAAGAATGCATTTCTATATGGTGATCTATATTATAAATTAGAAAACCACCAGGATTCCAATTTCCTAATAATGAAGGCAATATGTATAGATTCAAAAAGGCCATGTAAGGACTAGAACAATCCTCATGCCTCTCCAAGTTTATTCTACTACACACCAAGCTCCACACAAGGTGACTCCTTCGGGCTAATCGAGGTAGTCACTAAACGATTGCATGGAAGAATCAAACCATTGTTGAACATTATCTGAAAAATATTTCCATCTTCAACCATCCTGCCTTCTGGTACAAAAAACCAAAAACCTTTTCTTTCCATCAGAGACGACAGCTGGGATTCCAAAATCAAAACCTTCACATGCAAAGACAGCTTCCACACTAGAGGGCTTGCTGCACTGATATTACCTGCCTTGTGACGTTGTTTTGCAATCCAATCCAAGCTCGTAATCTCCAGAGTAAGTAAAACAAGTCTTCCTTTACTTTCTTCCATGAGTTTTACCAAACAACCATTTTGTGAAGGGCACCTCTTCAGGGCTTGCTGCACTGATATTACCTGCCTTGTGACGTTGTTTTGCAATCCAATCCAAGCTCGTAATCTCCAGAGTAAGTAAAACAAGTCTTCCTTTACTTTCTTCCATGACTTTTAGCAAACACCCATTTTGTGAGGGCACCTCTTCCATAGAGAACCACCTACTTTCTACCATAAACACTTTCCTTTATAGATGATTCCCTCCAAAACTCAAAATATCGAGAGGAGTTAGGCCGAATGATGGAGAAGTAGCCGAGTGTAGGTCCTATAGGACATGGTTGTGATGAAGAATTTGAAGACAAGAGGTGGTGTAGGGAGGTGGGGGAGCTAAATATTGCGGTGGAAGAAACAGGCTTAAAGGACGGAGCAGAGAGAGGAGAAACAACAATCAATGAAGACCTAACTAAAAATGAAGGATGAAGGTATGAGGGGGTTGCCAATGACAGAGAAGAGGTGCAAAGGAAAAAGGAGGGAAAAGAAGGGAAGGGAAGAAAGGGAACAATCTCCTTTGTCAAAGTAATAAGAACTTTTTGATTTTGGCAAACAGAGCATCTAATGATTTCCTCGTGTCCTTATAGAATCTAACGGTTCTTTTAGTCCTTCAGAGAATGAAGGACGAACGTGTGGGAAAACCCACTCCTACATCAAATCCTTTAATCAGATTTGTCCTCTCAGTTGATTGAAACAAACAACAGCTCATTGTTGACAAAGATTAAGAGGAAAGAGCGGAACAGTTCTCACGGAATGAAACATCAAGAAAAGCTATAGTCGATATATGATTGAGAATCCATAACCTCCAACGAGCTCCAAAACCCAAGGTTTTATCGACCGGGACCGGGGACCAGACTTGAACCGGACGGTACCGGACCAACAATCAAATTTTAAAATTTAAAAAAATTGACCGGACCGCTAAGGTCTGGTCCTGGTACAGACCAGACCAGTTCGGTCCATAAAAGCATGCCAAAACCCATACTCCTAAGCAAGTATTACAGAAAACTTCCAACTAACATGATCATATATGCCTTTTCAAATCAATCTTACCCAAGATGTCAGGCCTCCCACTATGAATCCTCGAAACAATGGACTCATTAGCAATTAGAACACCATCCAAAATCATCCTACCTTGCACAAAAGCACTTTGGAATATCACCCAAAAGGTAGCGATATGTTTGTTAAAATAGTAATAACCGGCAACAATTAAGTTAAAAGCAATTGAGTGAAGCAATTGCTGAAAAATAAACATAACAAAAGTGCAACTATTATAGTGATGGGAAGGCCTATTTAGCACAACATAAAACATTTCCTTGCACAAATGGGGAATAGTAAAACAACACAATCAAGCGTTTACTGATCTGATTTTATAGTATAAGCACATGGACAAAGACTACCTCAAGAATTCAGTTATTTCACACAGGTGATCACATCTACAACTACAACCAGTATTCAAATTCAACACCTACATGATATGGCAGCTACAATTTCTTCCCAATCAATAATCAATCTAGTATTTTTTTTTTTTTTTGATCAATAACGATTCTATTAATGAGAAAACGGAGAAAGGAGTACAAATAAGAAGAACAATTAAAAAGAAGATAAAAAAAAACAAAGGATAAGCCCCATAGGGGACTACAAATAAGCCACGGACTCCCAGCTCCTCAACATATCAATCCATGAGACGTCTTTAAACTCAGGCTTAGAACAAACCCATGACACTGTCATAACCATGATGGAATCAATAATCTCCTCCAACCTCTTGCCTTTATCTTCGAAGATTCTCTTATTTCTTTCGTTCCAAATCCCCTATAAAACAGCAAAAAATAGAGCTCTATACATACTCTTTCCCCGAGAACCAAGCCCCTGAAACTATCACTAAGATAACAAATCACGCACTGTACAAGGTCCAACCCACTCAACACCAATGGAAGATGTAAAGAACCTCCAAACCTGATCCGCAACATAACAACCCAAGAAAAGATGATTCACGGATTCCCCATGGGCCATACACATAGGGCAGACCTGTGGAGAAAGTGTCATATACGGCCTCCTCTTCTGAAGGATATCAGCAGTGTTGATACGATTGTGCAAGACAGTCCAGACAAAAGCTTTTACCTTAGGAGGAATCTTAGCTCCCTAGAGCAAGTATGGGGGGAAAGGAGGAGGTGACGAAGACCCCAAGTCCATTAAAGACTGACGAAACGACTTTGTAGAAAAAATCCCGTTAGGTTCAAGACACCAAACCCTAGAATCAGGACGATTATCGGAAATGACAACATTCCTAACAGACTCGAGCAACAGCAAAAGCTCATCAAAGGCTGCCCCGATTGGGTCCCTACGAAACATAAGATTCCAAGAAAGCCCAGAAGTGGTCCAACTAATGGTATCAGAAACCAGAGAATCCTTATTATTGCAAATAGAGAAGATCCTGGGAAAACGAGTGGCTAGGGGAGAATCCCCACACTAAAGATCATACCAAAAACGGACGGAGGTACCCGACCCAACTGAGAATCTCACAACTCTACTGAAGAGAAGGAACAAATCAGAGATGGTACACCACGGACTTGCCGACCTGATTTTAGCATTCTGATTGATGTCCCACCCGCTATTGTTCACTCCGTATATGCTGGCAATGATGGACCTCCAAAAAGCCTCTTTTTCAACATTGAACCTCCATAGCCACTTTCCAAGCAAAGCGCTGTTCCTGATTTGAATATTACCCAGGTTAAGACCCCCTCGTCTTAACTCTTACACACAATCTCCCATTTCACTAGGTGATCCTTCTTATCGCCCCCATCCCATAAGAAATCCCTTTGGAGTTTTTCAATCCTTTTACTAACCGAAACCGGCATCCTAAAAATCGACATGTAATACGTAGGAATACTCCCTCAAGATGCCTGGATCAATGTAATACGACCACCTAATGACAGATAATTCCTTTTCCATGTAGCCAATCGTTGTTCCATATTTTCAATAACTAGGTTCCAAAATTGGATCCCCCTATGCTTACCATTAACGGAGAGACCCAAGTACTTCATAGGCCACTCCCCCCTACTG